>JAODAH020020741.1:0-15158 GCA_027574865.2 Coproporus ventriculus | reverse complement strand
GAATGTTTAAAAAAATAAGAAAAACTGATAAAAATAAAAAATAAAATCGTTATACGTACCAAGAGATAATTCTTCTACAGCAATTATGTTTGCTTTTTGTATATTTGAAACTGTTGTTGTTTCAGAATTTCCTTTTGAAGAGTTATCCTTATTTTCTGAGTTATCCGAATGAGGATTATCTAACTTATGTGTAGTTATAGCATTAAAAAGAAATGTTGAAACCGTGGGAACTTTAATTGTGTACTCTCCCAATTTTTCGGTGCTTAATTTATTATTTAGATCTTCTATATTTCCTATAGGATCATTATTTATATTAACTGAGTTAGATCCAGTACTGCCACCAGCAACTACTTCTGAGCCAATACCAGTTTCAGAATTTGTGTTAGTGTCAGTATTAACAATGCTACCAGCTATAGTACTACTACTAATTTCAATCTTATTTACCACACCTGTTTCAGATACTGTATTGGTACCGATACCCCCACTGGTACCAGCATTAGTGGTAGAACTGTCATCAATATTATTTTTATTATTAATTTGAATATCAATGCTAGAATTATCACTTGCACCAATAGGGCTACCATTATTGCTTTTCACTATTGCTCTTGGTTTAAAAGTTGCACCAGTGGTTGTATTGATACCAGTACTACCTCCATTTTGTGTATCATGATCTGAACTTTCTCCACTAATACCAATGACAGTTTTAGTACCACTATTAGCATTAACACCATTTTCATTTCCTGCAGTACTACTACTGTTACCTGTAGCTCCAATATCAATATTTTCATTGCTGTTAACACCACCAACAGTGGTTATACCAGAATCACCACTAACATCAATACCATTATTACTAACAGTTGCAGGATGATCTGCTTCAACACTGGTATTAGTTTTAGAACCAATGTTAATTCCAAAACTTGTACCAGTTTCAACTTCACCTTTATTTCCATCTACATTGTTATGTTCGGTTGAACTTTCATCTGGATTTTGAGCTTCATTTTGATTTTGTGTTGTAAAAGAGACTTCTCCTTCTTCAAATTTCTCAGTTCTGTAATAAATGGTGATACATTACAGTTTTTATGAACTATTTTGTAAACTTACTTAAAATAACCTAAATGATAACATTGACAACGCAAAATTCCCTGATCATATTTAATTCTTTTGCATTTTTTCCAAGAAGTATTATCAAACACTGCACACTAAAAAGTAATAATTTTCTTACTAATTAGTTTTCTTTTCTACATCATTTTAATTGTCTTACAGTTAAATCTGGTCCCTCAACAATCATTTCTATTGCATTCACCAATTTTTCATCAGATATATATTGATGATTGGTTTCACCACCATATAATTTTGTTAAAAACACATTTCCAGAAATTGACAGATAATTTTTTAAAAGACCTTTAGCTACACATAATTTTTTGTCTGTTACTGAACCGATCCAACTATTCAAAAATCGAATTTTCATAAATTCACCACTTAAGGTATGAGGGATTATTACATAATTTCTAAAATAAGTACTACCTAATTTTTCCAAAACCACATCCACTGTTTTTGTCTCTTAAAAATAAGTAATAAAGGTAAGTCAAAGAATTAAAAAGGATAAATCAAACAATTACCAATTCTTATCGTTTTATCAGCGTAAACCTGTGCACAAAGTACTCCCAAATATGTTTCTAAATAATCCAGTAAAATATTCTTCACATTATTGATCCAAGATTCATCTTTTGAATTTAAAATAGCTAACTCAAATGTTTCCAAGTCATTTTTCATATCAACTGGGGAGATTGGGGCATTTTGTCTTAGACTTGCAAGATATGAAGATAAATTATTTTCTTCATCAGTAACTACACGTGCTTTCTTCTTCCCATTCATTTTAGATCTCAAATAAAATATATTCTAAAAAATTTATTTAAAAAAATTACAATTTTTTAAAAATTTATTTTGACCTACCTTTAATAATTCTTCTGAAAAGTTTATAAAACCTGCCAATTTTTTGGTGTGATTGATTAAATCATTGGCAATTGTTATAAATTCCTTATCTATTTTTGAATGACCATTAAGTGAATTGTAATGTGTATTAAGGGATGTACTTATAAATTCTTGCATTTCTTCAAGGGAAAGATCATTATTAAAAGCTTGATATGTTTCTATAATTGCTGTTGCTAAATTAAAAGCCGTATTGTAATCATGATTGGTTAAACTTTTTTCAAACTCAATCTGCAAATTCCTGGAAGCAAAAAAGTAATCATAATCTATTCATGCAATAATTTTATTGAACTAATCTTATACTTACCTACCCTCCTCTTCAGAAATTTCATCAGGTATATTAACTTTAATTTTAGGACCATCAACTTCAGAACAAGATCCCTTTCTATCACAAATTTGTAAGATCATTTGGAGATCCCCATCTAAAAAACAAATTTTATCAATGCAAATTGTATTTAATATTAATTTATATTACCGTAATATGGAAGAATGGAAATAAAAGATGTCGTCATTAAAGTAGTTAAGTAAGTTTTGAGAGGTCCAATAGAATAACCAAACGAATAGAATAAAGGAAAATCTTCTATTTTATCTTCTGCATTTTGGGTGCTCATATTAAATTTCGTTGTTAATGCAAATCCCTTAAGAGGATTCAGTACTAAAGATTTGCTTTTTGGCGGTAAATTAGTGATTATTTCTACATCAGCATGTGAATGTTCTGCTTTTTTTTCTTCAATTTCTGGACAATCAACGTTTATTCGGAATAGATATTTTGTATCACCTTTAAGATAAGCGGAATTATCTAAAATAGAAGCAATTTTGAGGTTATTCAAATATTAGAAACTTTTCTTTTTTTATTAAATCAAAAGAAATAAATAAATAAAAATATACCTACCCGTTCCAGGTGGTATAAGTAAACTGAAATCTTTATCTGTAGTGTGATCTTCAAATTCGGCCAATTCTTCCAAAAAAGTATCTTCTTTTACAGTTACATTTAATGTACTGTTATAATCGGGCTAAAAAGAGAAAAGAAACCTAAAGTTCAAGGAACTAATACGAAACAATTCGATTGCTTACGATATTAGCAAGATCTAGATAACTGTAAGTTTTTTCGTTTAGACTCTCCCATTTCAATAAACATCCTGTGTATAAATTAGAAACTGTTGCTGTAATTTCAAGCCTATCAGAAGGATTTACTACATCGGATACTTGAGATATTTCTATGGTTCTGGATACACCACAATTTACAATTACAATGCATGTTTCACTTTTAATTTTCTTTCCTTTTAATACTGTGGCGGTTAATTGATACCTGAAAAGGTAGAAGGTAGTTTTTTTCAATAAAAATTTACATGTAACTTTTCTTACTTTCCACATTGGTCAAAACCATTTTGTATTACTAAATTTGTATCAGACTCTTCAAAATCTTTACACGTTTTTCCTTCAAATAAGCAACTCCATTGGAACTAAAAAGAAATTTTGTGTTAAATTAGAAGAAGATTGATTAATAGGGATGCAGATAACAGAATTAATAGAAATCAAAAAAAAAAATTCTTTAAATTAATTTGAAAGATTAAGTAAATAGAAAGAGGAAACTTTTCTAAGTTTGACGGTTCTACTCAATTTTTACCTTATAATTCTTTTCTATTTCATCTGGATCTTGAACAAAAGCAATAACTTTAATTTTTTCTTTGGGTCCTACCATAATCTCTTTAATATTCAATTTCAAAATAAGTCCATTACTTAATACTTTAATTTTTTGTTTTGCCTAAAACAAAAAATATAGAAAGTCTTCTATTTGGAAGTGATACAAACCTTTTCGATTGATTTTTCGTTGTTAAATAACAAATTAAATTCGATAATGTAACTTGAATCGACTTGAAGTGTATTTGATGGCACTTTCAAATTTAACCCTTTAAATGAGAGAGTTTTAAATAAAGCATTGTTCTGATCCAAAATTTTCCATTCAATCTGTAAAATTAAGCAAAAATAAGAAAATTTAAAATGTTGGTTGCTATACTTACAACTGAATTATTCCTTATAGTTTGATCGCAAAAATTTATGTTTGCTGAAATATAATAATCAAGATTGACGTAAGTAGTTTGTGGACCATATAATTTAACATATGCCTTTTTCCTTTCGAGAAGAGATTGACTTTCCCGTTCATGAGGTGGTACATTAAACTGTTTTGAATTAACCAATTTACCATTTTTGAAAAAACTAACTTTAATAATGTATTTTGTATCAGGTTCAATCTAAAATAATATTTTTGAAAACTATGTGTCCAAAATTTAAAACTTGAAAATGAAAGTAAAGAACTTGATCTTACCAAAAAAATTCATATGTGCTGAAAACCTGAGGAAAATATGTAGTTGATTGGATCCAAAATAAAAATAAAGAAGAATGGAAGATTGAAGCATGAATGAAAAAAAATGTTTAAACAGATAAAGAAAAAGTTTTATATTCGGTTTTACATACAAATTTACATTACCCAAGTTTTATCTATGATTATAGCAGGATCCTTTTTATCAATCTTGTAAGTTGCTAAATGTTTTTCCATGTTTCTTATTTTTTGCCAAGCTAACAATGTACATCTTTGTCCTTGTTTACAATTATTATTATCAATCTCAATATCCCATTTATAATCTAAATTTTCTGCAGGATTTTCATTCAGTCTAGAAAATTTTAAAATTAAACCAAGAATGTATATCTACTTAAACCCTTTTTGTTGTTCTTAATGATTAAAAAATACCTCAAAAATATTTTTCCATCCTCAACAGTATTCTGTTTAACTTGTGCGCATTCATCCTAAAAATTAGATGTTGATTAATATGCTATATCTATTTGATGAAAATTTATTATATCTACTTGGCAATGAGTATACTGGATTGCGATCACAAATATTGCAGTAACAGAAAAAAACATTTTTAAATTATTTTTTATTTTGAATGGACTACCTTTCTAACATAATAAAAGGAAGTCATTGTTTGTATTCTATTGTTACCATATCGACCTCCTTTGTTAATGGGTGAAATATTATAGATTTCTTTCAAACGCTTTCATCTTACCCAAAGCCACCTTCAATACCTTCAGAAGTTTTGACTTTTTTGTGCCAAAAATGAAAGGAATCCAGTTTTTTACTCGCCAAAAACAACTAAACTTAGACGTTTCCATGGGGCATTACAATCTTCATCTTTTGCACTGCAATTCTTCTGATGTTTTGTAATAAATGATTAGATAACAGGTTGAAATTTATTAAAATAAAAAGTAAACATATATATTTGTATAATATACATATATTTCTATTTTTATAAACAGACAAAATGGATAAATACTTAAATAGAATACCTAACCGAAAAAAAAAGTTCAATAGATATTTTATTTATTGATTGAATCACTTAGTATGATACTAACATATTCTAAAATACCATCTTTATAATATTTACAATAAAAACTAGTTCACAAATTATTCATAATATCCAAGCTGATTCCTTGAAATCATCCAATAAAAAATAATTTAATGCAAAATTATTGCTGCACCATAAGATATTGATACATTCAAATAATATTTGGTTGCCTTTCTATATTTTTATAAATGAAATATAAATGCAAAAAAAATAATTATAATCATAATATAAAGAATTCGTTTAAATTCATATATTGAGCAATAAATTTGCATTACATTTCAGATAAAAAAATACTTATTTAACTTGAGTTTTTAAATGTTGCAAAAACTCGTGATAAGACAATGCCGTTTCAATTCGATCTTCTATAAAACGTTCTAAGAAAACTGTTCGCAAAGGACTATTATCTCTCATTACTTGCAGAGTCGCGTTAAAAGGTTTTTCATCGTTAAGATAATTTAAGAAGAGATGCATCCTTTGATTTTGCTCGTTTTCCAACATCGGTAATTCAAACATTTGATCTGTTACCGAATTATAATCAGATACCCCTAACACTTCATTTAAAAATGTACTTGAAACTGCTGGACAAACTATAATCACCATATGTTCCCCCATATCTAATAAATAAGCTCCGTTTGAATCAATACTTCTAGCCGTTAATTGAAGAAGAGGTGGAATGTGTACTTGAACTTCTTCTTCGTTTAGTACCGTATTACATTCCTCTAAATTATGTATTGGATAGAGATCCGGGTAAATTTGTTGTATTAAACATGGTAAAGGACGGGTTTTCATATCGCACATTGCTTTTACCCTATCATCTAACCTAGTGGAAACACCGCTTCTAAACGCCGTGCTTTTTAACAATGCAGAAATATATAATGGAAGTAACCGTAAACATTTTGGAGCTAATAACCCTGAAACACCAGCCCCCAAGTTCTGTGATAATTTATAACTCGATAAAATATCTATAGCTACATTTATAAAGGCCTCCCTAGCATCCGATAAACTTGATTGCATTGATCTATCTACCGCCATTTTAGCTAAAAGTCCAACTATACATTGTTGATCGGCAGAATTGATCACATCCGTTAACGTATTAGCTACAGGTAAACACATTGTATGTACACGAATACGCCTCTCCCCTTTACTTGATGTATAGAGCAATGCGGCTTGAAAACAAACAGTTTGAACATCTGAAAGGCTTTCTTCGATTGCAACTTGCATACCAAAACCAGCATCAGGATTAATATTAGGGAGGGAAAGTAAATCGGTTGATCGTACAAAGAAATTTCCATGGAAGGTATGTATGGATAATCCCCTTGTGCATCTAATTCGCATAACGGCCTCAAATCCTATCTTTCTAATTAAATATCGCTTAAAACTTCTCTCGAATGCTTCATTTTGTAAGACACGGTTTACTTTAAATAATGGAAAATGATAGATGCAACCCCCACTAAACCGACTAATTCCAGAAAGTGTTGCCAAATCGACGTATTGGGAATTAACTAAGAAAATATCGACTGCTATTTGTTGTCCGCTACATTCAAGCGCTAATCGTTTATAAAAATCATTTGCGGGATTCAAATGTTGCGCTTCTGATGCCGCTCTTTGGCTTGGATCTTCCCTAGGAGTTAAAGCACCAGGTCCAATTGTAGGTAAAGCAGCTTGGAAAACAGTTACACGTCCCCCAGTACTCGCCATTAATTTATGAGCCGCTTGTAAAGCTGCACCTAATGCCGATCCCGTATCATAAGACATATTATACCGATTCGGTAATTGAGTTAACAAATCTGAAATTAGTTCAATTCTATCCTGAAGATTCACTAGTAAATTATCCGGACAAGGCAAAAATATATCATCTACTTCTAACACAGTCATTTCATGAGGTTGACTCAATCCATCGGCTAAAGAATAAAAATGTAATGCGGAATCATAAGCTATAAAACCAATGTGAGTTCGTGCATCCCCCGGCATTTTTGATAATTCACTACTTAAAATATTGCAAACCGTATGTAAATATCCACTTTCAATTGCGGTTCTGGAAATATCTAAAAGAAATAGATAAACTGCAGGTTGTGGTGGACGTAACATATACTCTGCAGGTGCTATGTATTCAATAGTACTTGTTCGTACCTCAGGCCGCCTCGAAGGATCCCCATACGTTTTTGTAATGGGATCATATTGGAATTCTTCCGGGAGTTCATTAACCCGATAACATAAATTACATTTCCACCGCTTATTATCAACGAAAAATACAAAAGGATTGATATATGTACGACAAGCACGGCACCTAACGATAGTATTACATTGTATTACCGGTAAATGATTTAAATCCCTAAACGGATGAATTAAAACACCTAATGGCAGCCTTGATTTTTGTAAAAGGGAATTATTTTCAGGAATTTTGGTCATTGTACATCTAAATATTTCTGGACTACAATTTGCTTGATCCAACAACTCCTTACCAAGGTTAATTCTAGGAATTTCAAGTTTGGTAGGGGGGAGAATATTCGGTGTTTGCAGTAAATCGTAACTTTCAGCACCCCAAAGCTTATTGAAACCCATCTGGGTAACATTCGGTTGTTGGAAATTATATTGGTTCTGTTGGCCATAATTTTGGTAAGGCGTCGATTGTGTTTGCGAAAACAGGTTCTGAGTTTGCTGAGGAAATTGTTGTGAGGCATAACGGTTTGCATGCACATTTGTTCTAGATTGATTGTTTGGGGGAGTACTTTCAGGCAAACTATTTGTTTTCATAGGCATTTGCTTTTGGTATAAATTTCCAACTGATGCTTGAGGTTGAAGCATTGGTGGTCGATTCTGTTGATTTATATTGGGGTATACTCTAGAAGGAACTTGATTTGTTGCTGGCATGTACTGTTGATTTATCGGTGGCACTACCTGACTAACATTTGGAGGTTGGTTCATTGAAGGGTGCATCCCAGGAGGAGGTATTCCAGGTTGACTAATCGATGGTGGCATTCCAGGATGGTTCATTGACTGACTTATTGGTGGCATCCCAGCATTATTACTTTGTTTTAATAAAGGTGGCATTCCCGGTTGATTTATTACAGGAGGCATTCCAGGTTGATTTAAAGTAGGTGGCATTCCACTTTGACTCATTGTAGGTGGTATACCAGGTTGATTCATTCTTGGGGGTGTACCACTCTGATTTACATTTGAAGGCATTCCATGTTGAATCATTGAAGGTGGCATTCCAGGTTGATTATTTAAAGGTGGCATTCCACTCGTTCGGCTTATAGGCATATTTGAAGAAGTTTGTCCTGATTGGGGGTTGTAAGGCAATCCAAATTGGTTTACATTTGGTTGTATTCCAGGTCGATTTAATTGTGGAGGTGCTCCTGGTTGACTCGTTGGAGTACGGACACCTCCTTGAATCAGCGAAGGATGACTCATAGGACCTTGTTGATTTGGAAAACTCGTTAATATCGAACCTTGTTGAGTTGTTGGAAACATACCTTGATTTGTTGGTAACATAACATTTTTATTTTGTTGGTTCGTTTGACTCATTGTATGTTGATTTGAAAGCATCCCTGGGTGATTTAGTGGTGTCGTTTGATTCATGGTAGGTTGTAAATTTGTTACACCAGATTGAGTTGTTGTAGGTTGTACATCTATTAGACCACCGCCCCTTACATTCCCAGGAGGCGGAAAATCCTTCTGACTAATTACATTTTGTTGACTCAATGTAGAAGGCATATTCTGTTGATGCATTACCGAAGATTTATTTGGTAAAATTGTGGAAGGTGGTTTTCCTGCGAAACCTGTTACACCAGATTTATTTTGTGGCATCCCAAGTTGACTCGATAAATTTCCACCTTGTGGATTTGTTGATGCATTTTTTAATTCCTCACTCTGTGAAGAAAAATTCGATTCTGATCCAAATTGAGAATTTTTTTGTATTGAATTTGTTCCTAGTACATTGGTAGGAGTACTTCCAAGACTTCTAGTTGCATGCTGTGGTACATTCGATGGTAATAGTTTAGGTGCATCTGAAACATCACCGTGACTCGCCGAATAATTTTTAGGCAAATTTTGGTTCATTTGCTGCATTGAGAAAACATTACTATTTAATTGAGTGGGTGTACTACGTGAAGATAAATTATTTGGAGTAACACTTTGGCCATTTGTTTGGGAATCAATCGGTTGATTATATCGCAGTAACCTTGGTTGTGAATAAGATGGTTGTATACCAGGTTTCGGAGGTGCATTAGTTGTAGGCAATGAATTTTGATGTGGTAGATTTCTATATTCAGATGGCACTTGCTGACTAGCCGATTGAATTTGATCCGTTTTAAACTCATTACTTCCACTTAACGGTATATTAGTAAAATGGCTCGTAGCCGAAAAATGGCTTGTAGCCGAATGCGTAAATGTACTCGTAGTAATTGGTGAGAGCACATTACTTAAACTCACTTTCTGTCCTTCACTTACAGGGGCTAACTCAGATTTAGGTGTTGAAGTTTTAAACGATTGCACTAAAGGACTTGAAACAGGCGTATTTTGTTTTAATTGGTTCTGTCTGGTCGGTGGAAGCTGTGAGCTTGGAATTTGTTGATACATTCTCGTCGATGGAGATGAGTCACGTGATGAATGTGATGAATCGATTCCATTTAAATGTGCCGGCACACCATTCAATAATCCTTGGTTTAAAGTGTTGGATTGAGACATAATCGACTCACTAAAATATAAAAAGAAAAATTTGTAAGTAACAATAAACGATTTAAATTCATGCAAGGTCATTTATAAGATAAAATATTTTTAAAAATCATTATTTACATTTGTAAAATATTTGATAACATTTTCTGTACAAACAAACCCGACGTGTTCTAGAATTATACTGAGAAATTGAAATGTAACAATTTCTTGAAATACACGTGGACTAAACTTATTATTTATTAAGAGAATTAACCGACGTCTATTACTTACTAACCCTCATTAATTATTAAAATGTAGGCATGTGGAATATGAGGTCAAGGTAAATATTTAGTTTTCATTGACAAAATAAATTTACTCACAGACATTTCTCATTCCACTTTAATTAAAAAAGTAGTAAAATAAATCATTTTCTAGTTGAATCGTAAAGTTTTGATCCTAGAACTTTCCTTTAAATCTACAGAAACAAAATTAATTATTGAAATTTATTAATTATCTTAAATACACACCAAACCGATTTGAAATTAAACAGAATACCAAAAGAAATTCTAGAACAATCGGAAGATTTTTAAAATTCTTTAATTTCGTTTCTTGAAGCTTCCAAGGTCAATTTTAAGCAGTTAAAGGTTTAATTTGTTAAATCTGTGGAAGATTTAATGTGAAATAATTTTTGGAACCTTTGAACTCTGCTAATATTTGCAAAAACAATGCACAAATTAATTTAATAGGATTTGCATGGAATTTTATCTGCATTTTCATTTTGGGATGGAAATTTTTGCTGAAACTTTACCTCTATTCTACGAGGGTCCTTTTAATTAATCACTAGCACATCTTAATTAATAGAAATGTTTCCAAAAGTCTTTAATTACTTGTCACTGTTCTGTCAATCTTACGTGGCTGAACTACAACAGCGCCACTTTTCCATTGTTGCCAGATTTAAACTAAATAAATTCCCAAAAAAAATATTTATGTTTATTTCTCTACATTTTTATCCAAAAATGTACTCGAAATATTGAATTTTTTTAGCCTTCCATTCTAAAAAAGAGATATAAAATTTGATACTTCAAAGATTGTAAAAACATAAAGTAAAGAAGTGAAAAGTTAAAATAAAATTGTCAAATCAAAATTTGAATAGAACCAATTCTTCATAAAACTCATTTTTGTACAATTATTTTTAAATTTACCAAATCTAAAATTTTTATATTTCATTTTATAAAATAAAAAAAAGAATAAAGTAGATTTGTTGTTGTGGCAACGGCGCGTTATGAAATTCACGCTTGATTAATGAAGAGCGGCAAATTATAAATAAAATTTATTCTAAATCATTAAAATACGATAATTAGTGGCGGCCCAATTAAATAAATTGCTGAAAATAAAGAAGAACATTTTAAATAAATATTTGCAGATGACTTCATGTTGTTGCATTCTGACACAGTCCGGCCAATGATCGGCGCGAATGCACAAAAACAGATCACCATTGGTTGAAATTAAAATCGATCTGTAAATTTTGACAGATGACCGTTTAATTCCTTGAAAATTAATTTTGTAATTTTTAATTTTTTTCTGTATTGTTATCGGAGTAGGATATCGCAAAGCTGTTCAAGTAAGTATCTGTCGCTTTGAAACGATTCATTAACGAGGAGTGGCTTCACAGTCGAACGAGACATAATTTTTATTTGTTTCCTACCGGACATTTTGAAGAGTCCTTTACCTTCGTTTATGCCCAACTGTCATTTATTGTTATCGGAAAATTCGAAGGGCCCAACGTCCTTTCGAAATTTTCATGTTTTTCGGATCATTTGTGTGAAAATTATCAAGGTAAGGTGAACTGGACCGGTGACATTAATTAAAGGAGAAGCCTTTTATGGAGTGTGATTCATGCTCTCCTTCTTCCTTCTTGTATTCGTTTTCTTAAGAAATAGCACGTGTTTCTTATAAAATTAATGTATTCAATTAAATATTTACCATTTTCATCTAATTTACCTGTATTTATCACCCCCTGTAATTACATTATTATTATTATTTCATGTTGGTGACATACTAACCAAAATTTCTTAGCCCCAGATTAAAATCTAGGAAATTTTAATGAAAGAGACTACTTTTTTCTATTTGTATTTTTTTTCTTTTTTACAGTTAAAAAATGGAGGATGACGAATATAAAAAGTTACCTGTCGATGAAAGATGTATGCATAAGTTATGGAAAGCTCGCGTGAACGGATATGAAGAAGTAACTAAATTGTTCCGACAGATCGATGATGAAAAGTCTCCAGAATTTGCAAAATACTTAGGTTTGTTGTTTCCATTTTTTAATTTAAATAATTATGTAGTAACTTTAGCCACTTATATATGAGCTCTAACATGCGGTTTAGAGAAGAAAAAATTAACAAATAGGCAAGAATGTTTTTTTTAGTGGTGGCTGCCTTTACTTACTTAGTCGTTCTTTTACTTACCTATTGTTATAATTGTTATGAAATCATAATTTTGATCATGTACGCAAGCATGGCACTGTAAACACTGCAAACGTTTACAATAACAAAAAAATTATCTGTTAATATTAATCAAGTGTGATATCTTATATGATAACATATCAAGGTACTCAAAATGAATTAAAAAAGTATTTTATAATTTAATATATATATATATATAAATGAATAATGTTAATGATGATTTTACACATTTTTTAAAGATAAATTGCTAATTCATCAAATTCTATCATTATAAGTATTGGCATTCCTTAAATGTTTTTTATTTTTTATTTTCTTTGTTTAGAAAGATGCCTCTCTCTCTTTTCTTTTGCAATATAGTCCAACAAAAAAGCAGAAAAATGAAACTTTATTCTGAACTCATTAAATAACAATCTTATTTTGTTACGAAATATATACGATAAAAATGTTATCTTTTATCAAAATGTGAAGAATTTTACAAAAAAAAAAATTGGTTTTGTTTTAGGTTTAGTTAAAAAGTTTGTAACGGACAGCAATGCGATGGGTCAGGAGAAAGGCCTAGAAGCCACGTTAGCATTTGTAGAAAATTATGCAAATGCTGGAAAAACAGTTGGTGAAGTAATGAGCGGCATTGTTACGAAATGCATAGCTGCTCCAAAAACGAAAACTCGTGAACTCGCCCTTCAAGTAACTCTAATGTACATTGAAATAGAGAAACAAGAAGCTGTTTTAGAGGAATTGGTAAAGGGAATGGAATTAAAAAATCCAAAAATTGTGGCTGCATGTGTTAACGCGACCACTACTGGATTAAGAGAGTTTGGATCAAAGGTGATATCAGTGAAAACTGTAGTAAAGAAAATTCCGGTACTTTTTGCTGATAGAGATAAGACTGTAAGAGATGAGGCTAGAGCGCTAGTAATTGAAATGTATAGATGGGTCGGTGCGGCGCTTAGACAGCAATTAAACAACTTGCAGCCTGTTCAAATCACAGAACTAGAAGCAGAATTTGGTAAAATTGAAGGACAAAAAGCCGCACCGACCAGATATTTAAGATCTCAACAAGAAAAACAGGCTAAATTAGCTATAGAAACTGGTGACGTTGAAGGTAATTAAATTCTAATAACCTTATTTCAAGTAAATTAATGTTTTGGATTTTAGTTGATGGGGAAGAAGCTGAAGATGATGCTGAGGAACAAGTACTTGATCCATACGAACTTGCTAGTCCAGTAGATATCCTTTCTAAGCTACCAAAAGATTTTTATGAGAAAGTAGAAGCTAAGAAATGGCAAGAACGAAAAGAAGCTTTGGAAGCTTTAGAAACTCTGGTTAAATCTCCGAAATTGGAATCTGGTGACTATGGTGATTTAGTAAGGGCTTTAAAAAAGGTTCAAAATTTCATTGAAATAAAATGTACAAGATTAGCATTCTTTTTTTAACATTTTAGATTGTGCAAAAAGATAGTAATGTGGTGGTAGTTGCTCTTGCAGCGAGGTGTTTGGCAAGCTTAGCATCAGGTTTAAAAAAGCGTTTTCAAACATATGCTTCAGCTTGTGTGCCAACATTGTTGGAAAAATTTAAGGAAAAGAAGCAAAATGTTGTCACAGCCATACGAGAAGCTGTTGATGCAATCTATTTAACTGTAAGTATTGATGTAAAAAGACCAGGCAATGTTATTTGGTTCTTTTTTTTTTCTTTCTAGACGACTTTAGAAAACATCGTAGAAGATGTTCTAGAAGCTTTAAATAACAAAAATCCTTCTGTAAAATCAGAAACATCATTATTTTTATCTAGAGCATTGACAAAGACTCTTCCTGCTGTTTTAAACAAGAAACTATTAAAAGCATTAGCTGGTGGATTAATTAAATTAATAAATGAACCAGGTTAGTACATTACAATTAATGCATCAAAATTATTTTTATTGTGTAATAAATTTCTCTGATTAAGTCTTGCATGCCCATATAATTTGGACATACAATTTTTTTTTTTTAATATTTGATTTTGTAATTGGGTTATTGAATAATTTTAGATCCTGGTGTTAGAGAAAGTGCTTCAGATGCCTTAGGAACTTTGATGAAACTTGTTGGAGAAAAAGCTATCGGTCCATTTCTAGTAGAAATTGATAAGGATGCATTGAAAATGGCGAAAATTAGGGAATATTGTGAGAAAGCTGTGATTGTAGTTAAAGTACCTGGAGCTAAGAAAGAAAGGCCTACAACAGCGCCGCAAAAGGCTCAATCCAAAGCTGAAGTTGTTAAACCTGTATCTCAACCAACTTCAGCTCCTAAACCTGTAAGAAAACCAGCATCTTCTGGTAAGTATAAAAAAAAACAAATTTTAAGCTAAATATTTATATCAAGAATTTGTTGGAAACTTAAAAACTCAGAATTGTTTTTCCATAAATTTTAACTTATCATTTAAAGAAAGTTGTAGTATAATAATAAAATGTAATAAAATCCCAAAATTTATTTTGCATTTTCTCATCCCACTGAGGTTGCATGTTAAAAAGAAATCAATTTAAAAAGCAACAGGTAACTGGTCCCATTTATTGATTGTTGCTAAAATTATATAATATTCAAAAATGTTTGCGAAAACCTCGTCTATGTTTTTTGTACCTTTCATTAGTAATTATGTACAGAATTTCTGTTTA
>JAODAH020020737.1:0-10039 GCA_027574865.2 Coproporus ventriculus | reverse complement strand
TTTTTTTTTAAAGAAAACAGGGAGCAAAATACTTGAATTAAGTTTAGACTCATTGGGGTTGTTCATAAAACGATTAGCGTAAGGACGTTTGACAAGTATAGTTTTTACGAGGCCTCGATTTTTTTTTATTTCAGCTGTGCCGCGTTAATTTCTTTCCCCCTAAACACATAAAAATGCATGTAATACAGAAAATTTAAAACGAACGTGGAGAAGTAAAAATAGATTTTGTTTAATCTAATAATGTATTTTCGTTTTAATTTACAGATTTTTTATTTTTTTAATGTAAAAACAATGCGTTTTATTTTGTGGTTATCAATCTAAAAATCTTGTGTTGATTTATTATTAAAGGTAATTAATGCAATGTGGAAATAGGTCACTAGACAGGATGACCACATATGTTTAACTGGCACTGATTTAAAAATAATATTTTATTAATAAATCCAATTTAACGGAACTTGGATATCTTATTAATATAACGATCTTAATTAAAATCTATAAGTCATTTAATTGATTAATCGAAATTTAAAAAAATAAAATAAATAAAGGAAAAACATTAAAATATAAAATTTTTGAGAGAAAGATTGTGTATGGAGATATTAATAATAAATTCTGAAAAATATTTGGAAAGGGTTAAGGTTGCTCAATAGATAGAACATCGGTCATGGAAGCAACAGGTCACATGTTCGACTCCTTCCTTCAACTAAATATTTTCCTGAACTTATAAATAAGCGAAAAGAGTTACAAATGATTAAAAAAATGTAAATTCAGAATTAAGTGTATAAATAAAATGTTTATTAACTTATTGATTTAATTTGATTCTTTTTTAGAAGATATAATAAACACATACGGTGTAATATTCTCATTAGTTCGATAAAATCTTTTTAGAAACATAAAACATAATATACAGACTCTACTTAAGCTACTCGTTTATTTCAATTTATTTGTTTATACATTATTTCTGTGATAATAATGGAAAATTATATCACAATTTATTTTAATATGTGTTTCTGGAAAAACTAATCGAATCCTGAATATTATTTTCACGATTTTGATTCAACTGGTACGCAATATTTTACCAAGAACTGAACAAGATTTATTTTCTTGTTTAACAATTTTGCTTTCAAGCATCCGAAGAGGTTTAAATATTTATAATTAAAACGACTTATCAAAGTTATACCGGGAATTCCACCATTAAAGTTTATTTACATTAATGCAATTTTGATCTTTAATTTGATAAAACTCAAAATAAACTTAATTTTATAATATACATATCTGTAACATTGTTGTTTGTTTAAAATTTATTTATTTTAAATTAAGATTCGAACTGGAGACCGTCAATTTTTAATTAATGTATTTTTAATTAAAATTTAAAAGTTCCAGACGATAAGCTGCACCTTCAATAATTAAATAATTAAGTTAACAAGATGAATTAACGTAATGTATTGCATTTTGTGGGAATTAAAAGACATCAATTATATAAAACGATTCGTTTTAATTCATCACTTCATGATAACACTAATATGTACTTGAAGTCAAGTGTTTGAAGATTATTTATCAGGTGTTAATCCAGCACATTTCTATATATCATCTGGAATTGCTTCTGGTAAACTACTTGTTAACATTAATGTTTATTTTAGATTTTCCTTTTTGAAAATCTTAATTACTGTTTAAATTTACTATGAATCTTTAAACTATCTAAGATAGATCATCGCACTTTACTGCAATAATAAATCTTTTGCTATAAATAAATTAGTAAACACCTAAGAATTAATTATTTTTTATAAATTCATGGTCTGTTTTTAAAAAGTAGTATAGGATTTCATTTTTTTTTTTTTATATTAAAATAAAAAGAATTTTGTTACATACAACCATTTTCGAGTTATGATAACAAAAAATTCAATTCCAAAACATTAAAAAATTTTAAAATTTTGAGAATAGAAAGAGAGAAGATTTGTGTTTAAAATTCCTGAAGTTTCCTTGAAATTGACACGCTCATTTTTTAATTATAATATAATTTTCAAAAAGTTTAATTTTATTTTTAAAATCCTGTTTGTAAAACTTATATTTATAATTTCCCTCATCCAATCTCATAATAAATTATAAATATAACAATTATAGTATGATAAATTATTTTTTTAAATATTCATGAAAGCAAGATGCTGAATTTATAAATTATTGTGGATTTAAGGCTTATTTTTTAAGAAAGCAGACTTTAAATAGCTAATTATAAATAAACATTAAAGCGTCTCTAATTTATGGCTCCTATTAATTTCTTTCTGTTATTTTGTAGCAAAAAAAAAAATATAAAAATAAAATCGACAAAAATTAAATTTGCAACAAAAAAATAAAATACAATCTCACATATTATTTGATTAATGTCATTTAGTTTATTATTTTTTTAAACTCATCTTAAAGATTTAAAATTGCAACTAATTTGTACTCACATTTCAAAAAATAAATAAAAATAATAAAAAGAACTTAAAACAATATATTTTAACGAGTCAAACATCGTACTACACTTAAATGATTTATGTGTATTTATAACTCAATGTTTACTCGTATAAAAATAGAAAAAGTAGTGCAATTATCACCCACTTTTCTGCATGCACACAATTCTTTTCGGCACATACTTATTTTTAGATTTAGTTTTTTGGGGACATTTGCAAATGTATCCGTGTGTGTGGCTTTTAAAACACGTTAACTTGTCCGTAATTTGTGTCAGAAAATTTGGCATAATTATAACATTACATTCTGGAAATAGCACGACCTTTTAATAAGGAAAATGTTTTTACTACTTTTATTCATACTTACAAAATATGTAGTACAACTAAAAAAAAAAAAAGAAAATCTAAAATTATTTAATCGTGGAAGATAGCTAAGTTAATAAATATATTAACACGTTACAGACTAAAAATATTTTGTAAACAGGAAACTTAATAACACAATTTAAAATTACATAATGAAAGAATATTATAAGAAACTTATATAGCGCTTGGAACAAATGTTATAATTTAAATGTAAACATGAAACATGTATGTAAGACGATATCCTATTATTTCACTAGTACTTTATGAGTTTATTTCGCGTCTCGAAGATGAATGCTTGAATGGATTTTAATAATATATTTCATGATGGTGTGTGTAACCTGTCAAATGAATATTAATTTCAAAAGGAGCTTTTTTAAATGGAGCGAAATGATGTGCATCTTTAGTATGAAAACAGTGCTGAAACTGAAAATACTCGGTTGTAGTGTGGCGGGGGCGCCGTTGAGATGTCTGGCCGTCGTGGCGTTCGTCCAAGTGATTCACACACGTCTGCACCTGGGGCAAACGTTCTGTCACCCTACACGAGCGGAACAGGCCGGTGAGTACGTGCGCCGGCCACACACACTAGAAACGACCAAACCGCTATTCTACACCTTTACTCCCAACCAAGGGCAACTTTTTATGGTATTATTAGTTTACTACTGTTATACTACTTGCTGGCATTCCAAAATCGCGAAATTCACATTGCGAACATTTTTATTTTTTTGGCACAGCAGTTAAATTAGTTATTGGCAATGCACTTATTACTCTAATAAATTGTGTGGAACCATCAAAAATTACGGGGATTTAAAATAAAATTCTACGTGACATCACTTCCCGCAGTAAACACACCTGAAAAATCCTTGATACTATTTTTAACAGTCCTTACCCTAATTTCATTTTACAAATTATAACATCGCACACAATACCCTTTCTCTTCATTTCAATAACAACATTTACCTATTTAAATAAATCGAATGGTAATTGTGATCACCTACAATTTTTAATTTTTTTATTCATCCCTTATTTCAATCAGAAGGCTATGATTCTTATTTTTTACCAAACAAATCTATTCAAAAAATAAAATAATAACAAAAATTATTCTTAAAGATGAATATTTCTTAATTAATACATAAAAAATTAACTTAACAGATTGATATGATAAACAATTATTTAAAATGCTTTGTTTACCTGTTAAAATTGATCAAAATGTGGTTCGATGTGAGGCGGTCGGCGCTCTAAAAGAAAAGATACACGAAGAATTTTAACAATTTCGCTATTTACATATATAAAACGGAATAGTAACAACGAAAACATTTAATAAAGGTCCGATGTGCGGTCTTTTCCTTTAAAATTATGCCCAACATAAATTTATACACACAACTGAACAAAAGTTGGCTAGACCGTCTCGTAGTTTATTCTATATTGCCTTTAAGCTAGACCGTCTGGAAACTTTAAATTCTTCTCAAATTCACTCGTTTAACTTTAAACTTAAAATCATAACACAAAAGTTTTTAACAAATTATATTTCGTTGATTTAATTAAGTCGAAAAAGTTATTTTATTGAAAATAAGAAAATGAGACAATAAAATGTGTGACTGATTACATATAAGTTGGATTTAGTTCAAAGTAAACATTGACAGGTTTGTAATTTCTTTTTTATGTTAAAATAATATTGAACGCGAAGGTCAGTAAAGAAATTTATTGCTATAAGTATTTTAAAAATAATTTATTATATAAGTAACAAACGAATTTTGATTTAGAAGTGAAGAAAATTTTTAGTTTTATTGAATATGAATTGTGGGAAGGTTTAATATTTATCTTGAAATGTGTATAGGTAAATAAAAAAGAGAATCGGATGAAAAAAAGGAGTTTCGCAAAAGAAAAATAGTATATAGCGACCACCTTGTATATATAAAATGTATACCTATTACGGAGAGGTGAATATATTAGTGCGACAAAATTAAAATACAATTCAACATTATCCATCTCGCTTGCTCACATACCTAACTGCATCTTAATGCATATTTCGGCAGCATTGCTACATATTTGGCTTGAACTATTAACGGATTCCAATGCATTGTTTCAAATTTAATATTCAGCACGCGTACAACTTCTGAAATACATTCCAAGAATCCGGCATTTTATTCGCCAATATCACTTTTCCATCGAAACTCGAAAAAAATAAATAATAATTTTTTTTATATTTCTTATATTTATTATTCAGTGTGTGACTATTTTGGTTATAAGAGTAGTTTTTCAATTTCAGAACCGAGACTGAAAGTGCCGGTCTTAAATGCGACCACGACGAATTTAGAAGCAAAATCAAAACTGAAGTTGTTTTGTAAAGTCCGGGGATACCCTATTCCAATTATCTCTTGGAGGAAGGATAATACTGACTTGCATAGCAATAACCATACACGTATAACTTACTCAAATAAAGGGTAAGTATTTTTTTTTCCTTTTATTTCAATCAAATCTATATAAAAAAATATTTTTCAATTTCTAAAACAAAACAAAAATTAATAACAAACTGAGCATTTGCAATAATGGAATTTTTTTTCTTTCTTTTTGCATGACAGCGAGGAATTATCCGATAGGTATGTTGTGTTAAGCTCATTTATTGGCAATTAACAATGGAATATTATATGAATTTTAATTGGCTTGGTAGTAAAATTGGCTTCACGCTCAGTTTAGTTGTAGAATTTGTTTACTATCATTTCAATTTTATTTCAAGAAATTTTTAGAAATTAATTCTTCTTTTTTTCTTTTTGTTCTAGGAGGAAGTCGACGTTAGTGATAAAGAGTACCCAAGAGAAAGATACAGGACGTTACTATTGCATAGCTACAGGAGTAAGGGGTCAACCAATGGCAGCACACAAAGATATCCAAATATACAATAGTAATAAATATGGTACCTTTCAGCACATTTATACTATGCTTACTGTGGGGAAAATGTAACGAAAGCCCTGATATGTTTTGCTAAGCTAAAAAATGCTAATAATCGCTTAAAATTATTAATGCACCAATACTTTCCCCACTGGTAAGATTAACCGTACTAATATTTATAAATGACCATTTTATTACTGGGAATTACAAAAATTCTAAATTTCCACTCTATCAATTTTTATTTTATTTTTATTTTTTATTTCCAAACCTTCTTGATCATAGACCCCCCAGAAAATAATGACCATGAGGTAAAATTTCTTCCTTTTTTTTCTCAATGAAAATCAGATTTCTCAAAAAAAGATTATTTCTTAAGGAAAAAATTAATTTTGCTAAGAAAAGATAGTTCCAATTCCCCATTTCGCTTTCTTATCTTATTTAAATCAAGATTAAAAATTTAAAATTAATTCAAGGCATCTCCAGATCATTATTACATAATTCATTGGCAAATTGACAGCCACTATACTGCAATAATTAAGCGCATTGACTTTGCCAAATTTATTATTTCATAGTGAAATGATGCCAACAACATCCTGCCACCGTAACAATTACATGCACAAAAATTCACTTTTGTATCTGCCAGTAATAAAATATCATTTTACCAAAACATTGTTGTTGTACATGTAAAAAACATTAATTTATACATTAATTTCATTTTATTAAAAATAAATTTCTTTTTTGTTTTAGGGCAGGCGTGTCCGGAAGAATTCAGACAGACTTATTGCTTGAATAATGGCACTTGTGAATTTTATCCATTTCTACGTGAAATGTCATGCATGTAAGTCAATAATTCTATTTTTTAATTATTTTTTATTGGGGTACATATAATTTTATATACCAAAACAAAAACTTAAAAATTTGAGTGCTATAATGAGGCTATTATGAAATCTTTTCGGGTTTCAAACTGAATCAAATTTCTCAGTACAATTTTTTTAAATTATTACTTATTACAGATGTGCAGATGGTTTCCAAGGAAAGCAGTGTGAAAATAAGATCACGAGACCTGTAAACATGGCCAGTAGGTATCACGAATGTAAAAGTTACCCAACAGAATTTTGTTGAAAAAATAAACAAATTAAGTGCAATGCAGGCAGGATTATATTTTAATAATTTTTATATAAAAAAAAGATAAAAACCAATGTATTATAATACTTGTACACTTTTGTACATACTTTACCAAATGAAAGTACTTAAAAAAATGCAAATATAACATTATGGCACAAGAAGTATTTAAAAAATTTGTCATCAAAACCATCAAGTGCAATACTTGGGTCTTTCAGAATCACCAAGTATAATATTGAGATCTTTTTAGTACATAAAGTATAATATCTAGATCTTTTAAAAATACCTAGAGTAACACCTAGATCTTTCATTGTCTTTAAATATAATACTTAGGTCTTCCAAGATCATCAAATATTTTAAGCTAACAAAATATTATACCTATCACAAAGTATTATATCTATGTCGTTAAGTATAATATCTAAGCCTTTAAAGGTCATCAGGTATAATACCTAGGTTTACTAAGGTCATCAAGTATTATACCTGAGTCTTTCAAGGTAATAGAGTATTATACCTAGATCTTTTAAAATCACCAAGTATTATATCTAGGTGCTTAACTTTAAAAAATGCCATTTTTTTGTAGAACCAACCAAGATAAAAATTTTATATAATTGTATATTTGTATAAATCCTATTATTATAAGACTGTTAATTTTATTATACATATTTGTTACAAACAGTCAAAAAAACTGGTTATAAAATGAAATATCAGGGACCCAAACTATATTGATTTTACTTTGTTTTTGTTTTTCCTTTTTTTTGTATAAATGTAATATATATTTATTTATTAATGCAATTCTAATACTCACAACAAATTATGCAAATTTGTAACAAATTAAAAAAAAAAAGAAAAAGTAATAATAAATTATTATTTAAAATTCGGGGTATATCATTAATTTTTCAAAACCTAATTATTCATGTTTTTCAACCTGTAAAATTTGGCTTCTTACAAATTTCCAAAAAACAAGTATGATAACACTTTTAAAATCGTAAATATTTTTATTTTAAACGAACCAAATAATTCTCTTACGGAAATGAAAAAGATGAAATCGTAAAATAAAGGAAATTTTATTTAATTATCAAAAAAAAATTCTTTTTTAAAAGAATGATGCCACATAAATAGGTTGAAACATATTGAAATTGTATCTTTTCCTTTAGTAGGATTTTAATAATTTAAATAATTGGAATTTAATCAAAAAGTGGCGATCAAAGGATAATTTATAGGCGTAGGTATGTAAAAAATTTCCAAAAACAATTAACAATGTACAAATAACAAATTTACTAATCTCATTTATTAATATTTTCTTGTTTTAGATTTGTTGTGAGTTTTAGATGTTTCTAACTGCATGATTTTTATTTTATTCCTATTTTAACATCATAACAAATATGTAAATATTTTCTATACAAAACTTTTTAAATAAATTAATGTTTTGAAAAAAGAGAAAAAATCAAATTACATTAGAAAAATAAAGCTAAAACAGTTTGTTACGATTTTATTATCAAGTCCAACATTTTTGTATTAATTTAAGTAGAAACTACAAAATTTTAATGATTTTCTCTCTTTTTATTATGACTGCGTTTTTAATATATTTGTCTGCCTTTTTTTATTGCACATATTCAATGAAAATATTTTAATTTTTAGCTAATCAAACAGCTGAACCATAACATCTGCTTCTAGAAGAACCTTTTAGGATAGAAACACGCTTATTATTAGAAAGTAAGACCCCTTTTCTTGATAAACTTTTTTTTTAATTAAATAGTTTGTTTTAGAAGGATCTGCAAAGGGGCATTACGATAACAAATCAAAAACAATTTACAAAGAAGTTTAATACCAAAGATTTTTATATGTAATTACTGCAGTTGTTATTGCAAGTGTATATAAGTAGTTTACAAGATTTTTATTTTATATTTATTGTATATAATTTTTTTTTTAATTAATTACTCCAAGTTAATAATTTATTATTATTTGCTTAAATACAAAACTCATTTATTCAATGTTTCTTATTAATTTTTCAAAAAGAATTTGAATGAAAAATCGTTTAATTCGAATATTATACAACAAAATAACTTAACAGATTATTCAATGTATGCCAAAAAAGGTTCTTCTATTTTTTCATTCAATTCTATTTTGAAATTTTTCTTTAAATTGTGCAAAACAAAATTTTTATCTTGAGAATGATTAAATTTGACAATCATTACTCGGATTAGAAATATTTTGAAAGAATGGTATTCACATTTATTTTAATTTAAATGAATTAATTAGGGCCTTATTTGCCATAGAAAAAGGGTCGAGAATAAAAATTAGATAAGTGACATCAACACAATTTGTGAAAATTTGCTTTTTCTTGTTTAAAAATGCTGTATACATCACTTTTCCGGTGTTAACTTAATTTTAAAAACTCACTTACCTGGTTTTTATCTCCATCTCTAAATTGTAACAGATCATTGTCTTTTTCTTTTAATTTAAAAATTTGGAACTTTAAATTTATGTGCAAATAGAGGAATTGGGCCTTAAACTTTCATTATAAGCTTGTTGGAAATGCTATAACTCATTGTACGATGCTATTAATTAGTAATATAACCAGAAAAGAAAGAGGGGACAAAATATCTTTTCTTTTTTCAAGAATTTTTAACTCTTTCATTCATTAAATTAATTGCCAAAGTTTTGAATTAAATGAATTTCTTTTGTATTTCTGAAAAAACGGAGGTAATTTCTGGTTATATCACCTTATTGATGGTATTATTTACAAATAAAGAAATTACAAATTGTACGGTTCATATTTTGCAATGAACATCTGATAATACGATTGGTTACAATGATTATATAAAAAAAAACATTATTTTGAAAGAATTTATAATAAAATTGATGGTTGAAGATAAATCAGCATAGAATTTTAATGGGCAGCTTTATAGTCGACATAGTGAAGTAGAAATTAAATATTTGCAGTATGAATCTCAAATGAAAATAATAAAGATTGTTAGATAAATGCCACATAACCTCCAAAATTGAAAAAAAAACGATTTTATATGTAACTACATAAATATCTTCATCTCTATTATTTACTTATTATTTCTATTATTTTTAACTAAAAATAAATAGTTCAAACCATCCAAGGTTCAAAACTATCAACTAGTTCAACTACGCTGTCAACTTCAAATCTTAAAATTTACCAAAAACAGTCCAACTTTTTGATTAAATGGATAAATTTGATTTTGCTACCTAATTCCTCA
>JAODAH020020713.1:0-15617 GCA_027574865.2 Coproporus ventriculus | reverse complement strand
TTAAAATAGCTCCTAAAGGATATAAAGCCATTCAAGATAATAAAATTAAAGAGATGTGATTGCATATTGCTTTGAAGCTCTAAGAAATGTGCTTGCAAATTGTATTCTATAAATTTTTAACTAAAAAATCTACAAGGACAGAAACTTAAAAAAATAGGTCTAGAATACATCTACGTCAACATTTTATTGCAAATAAAGCAATAAAGAATATTTTACATAATATTAAAAATTATTCATACCACTTTGCTTTCTTATTCTCTCTTTTCTCACTAGCTTCCATCAATTTCTTCTTATAACTATTTACCATCTTAACAAAATTATCTTCACCCTTTAATTTTTTTTCAGCAACCGGTTTCTGAACCTTTTGTTGTGATTGTTTAGGTTGCCTTATCACAAATTTCTCACTCTTCTGTTTTCTCTCCAATTTCTTCTTAAATCTATTAGTTCTTACATTTTGATGGTGCAATTTAGCTTCTGTATTTAAGTTATGTTTACTCCTCATCTTATTTACTCCTGGTTTAGCTGCAACCCCACTAAATTCTTTTTCTTCCATAACTTTAATATTTTTCCCTTTCTTTTCTTTTTCAATATTAGGATTATAATCTTTCGATAATGGGTTTTTGCGTTTTGAAACTAACAGACGATTTTCTCTAGCTTTGATCATATCCCGATTTTCTATTGAAAATCCTACAATTGGCCTACGTTTTGGTGTCCAAATATTTGGATTATTATTTAAAGAGCGTAATGCATTAAGGGCATGTTCATGAGTGGTAAAAGATACGAAACCATATTCTTTTGAAGCCCCAACACCCTTTTCATTTACATTGAACATATTCCTCATAACTCGGGCTTCTTTGACTACTGCTTTTGGCCCAGCATATTTCAAGAAAATCTGCTTCAATTTTGTGTTATCTATATTTGGAGGTAAATTATGTACGATTAATCGAGTTTTAGAAACAAACATGTTAAGTTTCTTGAGCATTTGTGATTTGTACTGTTCTATTTGTAAGCGTTTTGCCATATCTGAGGAGGAGACTCCTTCAGCTGCAGGACTTCCAGCCAAAATCACTAAAAGGTACGAAAATAAATTAATTGCATTTTAAAGAATTAAAAAATTTTACTCACAGCCTTCCTTCATTAAATATAAATTCCTATTGTCACTTTGGGTGTTATCTTTTGCAGCTTTCTTCTGGATTTCTGCTTTATTTAAAGCTTTGTGGCAGTCTAAAATATTTCCCATTAATTGTAATTCTGTTCCTGCTTGAAGACATTTTTCTGTATCTTCAATAGTCTAAAATAAAAAAACTGAACAGTTTATACAAGTACAAATTATATTCAACGTTAATGCACAAAAAAAGAAACGGTAACTTACCCGGAATTTAACAAATCCTGTCCCTTTTGAATGTTCGGTTAAACGATCAATGCAAATTTTAGCATAAAACAGAGGTCCAAACTGGGACATACATTCCTTCAGATCTTCATCTTTAGCTTCAAATGGAATATTCTTGATAAAAACCGTTTTACCCTCACTAACATCATTAGATAACACCCTGGGCTTCTTATCATACAAAGGTTTGATTTCTGTTTTATCTACCTCACTTTCCTTCTGATCTTCCGAATCACTTTCATCACTTGAATCTTCACTTTCTGCCTCATTTTTGGTACCTTCCTCTTTCTCATCCTCACTAGATGAATTATCTTCATCTTCTTCCTTTTTTCCTTCTTTAATTTCTTCGTCTTCTTTTTTAATTTCATCTTCAGTTTTAATTTTCGATTCATCTACTGCTTCCTTTTTAGAATTTTGTATTCGCTGTTTCTTTATAAACTGATTTTTTGCAAGTACAAAATCGCATTGAATATCACGTCCTAAAAATGGTTTCCCGTTCGTGTAATGTTTTGCTTTTGCTGCTTGTTGCACTCCAGCAAATTGTATAAAACCACAGCCTACCAATTTCCCATCAGATTTCTTTAAAATATTTAAATCTTTAATTTCTCCATACTTTGAAAAGTGCTCTTTTAATTTCTCTTCGGTGGTTGAGAAAAGGAGGTTCTTTATTATTAATCGGGCCCGCTTCTCTTGCAGTGCTTTCTTCTTTTCTTTGTACTTCGCTTTCATCTGCTGTTTAAATTCTTTTTTCTTTCTTTCTGTTATTTGTTTAGTTTTCTGTCCCATGTTTTTTTAATTAATTTTTTTAAATCAAAACGTCAAGTAATTAAGGTTATGTTATAATTTACCATGCTTTGCATGCTTCATGCTTTATTTTTCAGGTTCGCCAATTGTAAGCATCAAAAATTTTGAGGGGAATAATTTGAATTTGAATTAATAAATAAATTTAAATAAAACGTTACAATGCAATTATCGAACCGTATCAAAGATTAAGGAATATGCTGCAAATCTTGTAAAATATGAGAGACTTAGGGCTGTATTTGTAACGAAAACGGTAAATTTAACAGGGGGGGTTAAATTTTAACCCCATGCTAATATTATATATTTTTAATTCAATTATATTGAAATAAATTTTCAAGAAACTTCTTTACATGTAAAAAGAATTAAAGATCGTTGTCTCTGGCATGTATTGTACATATAAATCTTCTTTTTCAATTTCAAGCTATTTTAATGTTACTTTTTTTTAAATGTTTAAATTCATGGTGGAATACTGTTTTGGACACCTGTCAAAAATAGTTACTTTTACTGTAACAATTAAAAATTTTAATTACTACATTAAAATAAATGATAAAGATGTTTTATTATTGTTTACAAGAGTGGTAAAACCTTTAAACATACAACTGTAATAGTCAAATCTATTTATGAAAATACATTTATTAGACTAAGAATTACATTTACACAATGATTATCATAATAACTTTTTTTTGCCGAAAAATCCCACTAACCTCTTTTACTATTTGGAAGATTGTAGATAACATATGCTGGATATGAAATGTATAGCAGCGATTGAAGAGCACCTGTTAAGATTTTTTGTTTTAGAGGCATTCTGTTTTTTGGGGGTGCAGAATGGCAAGACATTCTTCTCGTCCCATTTGTAATCTTGTTGCAGTTGTTCAAAAATCTCTGCAGCAATAACATTTTATCTTCAGATGAAACTACTCAAAAATAGCTTTAGAGAATTATTTACATGAAAGTCATGACAACAAAAATTCAATTTTGATAGCTTTTATATAACAACCTACTAATATGAAATGTTATAATCAAATATCAATATGAAATAAACATTTTCAAAAATATTATATAAAAAATAAAAAGTGTAAGAGAAGCAAAAATAAATAGAAATCACTTATTACCAATTAGTCTCTAAAAAAAATTGGAAAAAAGAAAGCACCTCTCTTTTATCTAGTTGCCATTTAAAAACTAATAAATGAGAAAGACGAGAAATAAATAATTTTAATTTTTCAAATAAAAAGCACAGAATGGACCTTATTTCAGGCCTGCAACATCTTTTTGATTTCTAATTAAGTTCAAACTTATTTTAATATAATAAATAGTTTTTATACTCAAATCAAAAAACCTGAATTATGGCAGTTTTTCAATTACACCATCGTAGTCATCGTCCCAAAAAAATATATTTAAAAAATAAAACAAAATTGATGGACCAAATAAGAATCGAAAATTGCAGAGCGACTGAACTAATGTGGGATTATAACTAATCAGATATGAGACTGTCACACCTAATGTGGAACGTTTTACTTTTATTTACTTTAATTAAAACTGACCATTATTTCTTAAATTTAACTATGATATTTATTATGATTTAAGATACTTATCGAAGAATTTTGGCCTGAGAATGATATCAATCTATTCTTTAAAATTCAAATATATAATTCTTGGCGGTATTTTTACTTTGGAGTTTGCGCATATACACAAGTTTGTTATTGTTTATTTTCCAATTATAGGTTAAGTCAGTTTCTAAAACCTAAATAATGGATAAGTAGTAATTTTAAGAAGTAAAAATGATAAACGAAAGAGAATTATTAAAGCGGTATATAGCGGAAACTAAAAAGCTCAAAGAATTTAGACATGAGTTAGATTTAAGCGTACATGAAATTGATCAAATATTCAAAGATTGCTTTAAATCTTTGAAAAGAAACAAAACTTCTAGGAACCAAAGAAATGTGTTAAAGATTATAACAGTATTAATAATTTTTGGAGTTTTGTGTTATATTTTATTATACGTCCATCAACCTACTTCCAGTATTGTGCTTCGAAATGTTCAGGGATTGATTTATCCCGGACTTAAATTTGTTAGATTTTTATCGATGCCAGTTATTAAATATAAAACATCATTAACAGGTTTGTATAAATAAATTTTAAATTGATTGTATGTAGGTTTGAATTTTTCTTACCTTATAAAAAAATTGTTTACAGAATTATATGATGAGACTTGTCTTCTTGAAAATCCGTACTTTTATGTAAATAATATGGAATGCTGGCCTTGTGAGAATGTTCATTCCGTTATTAATGTAACAGGATACAATAATTTCAGTTTGTACAAATCTGGAGCACCGTTTATTACAAAAGTAAATTCTTTCTTAAACAATTTTTATTAATAGAAATTAAAATGTTTATTTGTAGGTTGACCAGCAACAAGTGTACCTGGAGGATCTACAAAATTTATATTTGCGCAATAAAGAAGTCTTCGATAAAGATGCCAATAGGATTAAATCTTTAAATTTTAATTCAACAGATATTAATGATATTATTTATTTAAAACCAAATCCGTCTTCCAACTTTCATATTTCATGGCGAATTAATCGTATGCTTCCTGCTAGGGCTATTAGAACTTTATTTCCTCGTCCGTATATAATATCAGAATGGTCAGGTCAAAGTATTGAGAGATTTGTTGTTATTGATGGAGCAAATGCTGAAGGATACAGTTTGCCAAATTTTGAATGCAGCTATATTTTTGTGATACAAGGTTCTGGAGAGAGAACAATTATTTTGAAACCTTCTAAGGAATGCGGGAATAAATGTAGAACAGTTTCTGTAGTACTAAAACCAGCATATGTTTGTAAGTATTAGTAAGTCAATACCTGAACACTTCTAGGACAACGAGAATTTTAAACCCAATCGTTGTAAATTTGCCTGTCTACTTTCTGACTAATTCGTTATTGTCAATTACTCAGTTTTAAAGATGTAAAATTTCTTATTTTGTATAGCTTAATTTTTTTTCAGTGTGGTACAACTGGTGGTATTGGAGACCAATAAGTTTACCTGTAGAAAATTCAACGAACCCATCAATAAGTTACATAAACTCTTATTGTTAAATATACACACAATCGAAACCAAATAATACTCCAAAGTTTTTATTCTTGTATTTAAAAAAAAATACAAATAAATATAAAAATTCAACAACAATTGAACTTAATTTTACAACACAATTACTGGTGTTTCTTCTTTTGCAGCAAATTTTTGTACATAAAAATAAATAGAATGTGGATTATTTTAAACTCGAATGACTAAAACACTTTGGTGCTTGTTCCACTTACCACTTTAAACCCTTAAACAAAAATATAAATATACAAAAACAATTGTTTCTAATAAATATTCTATTCAAATTTTGTTTTTAATCTGTCTTTAAAATATATGGGTACTAAGGATAAAATGCCGAATATGATTAACATAGCAGCCGCACTCCATGACAATGCACTATCACTTGCCGACATTGTGTGCAGAGTTTTACCAGCCTGTAAAGCTATGAAAGAAGGTGGTGCTACACCTATAAATGTACCTAAAGCGAATGGTACCAAAGGAACTCCGATCACAGGCGCCGTTAAATTGATAAACCAATTTGGCACAAATGGTGTCACTCTTAAAAATATCATATAATTTAATAAATTGTCTTTATGCCTTTCCACAGTCACAGCCCAAGAGTTAGCTCTTTCTGGAAAATATCTTCGCACCAGTCTTTTCCCTACTATTTGTGAAATTAGGAAACATAACGATGCGCCAAGAGCTGAACAGGTGCAGACTAATATTAACGCTTGGAAAAATGAGAAAAGGAATCCGGATAATACTGATAAAAATAGCGATCCTGGAATGGCAAAAGTTTGCAAGCTAAAAAAAATATTAAGGAAAATTTACATACATTTACAAATATAATACTAGATTTTATCATTTTTACATGACAGTTAACTAAAACGTGAAGAAAAACCATTATATTTTCATTCCCTTTTTATACGTCATGGCTTAGAATTTCCAACAAAAATGAATGAAAAAAAAATTTCAGTCACAGATTTCAATAAACACTCGTAAAACGTTGGCGTCTAAAGAAAACAACTGATGAAATTGACTCCATATTGAAATTGACAGTTTCAGCTAGGGTAGTGCAATGAATCAGCGAGACCCATTTTAGGTAGCACATGGTAGCCCGCTTTCCATGTATATAGTAGAGTTCAGTGCTACCACACCGTATACATAATGATAGTTGTTGTGAAAGTATGAGAATACTGGGTAAATGCGCCTTTTTTTAAACAATCTGAGCAACAAATTTTTTAATTCAAGGCTTCGAAAATTAATAAAATGTATATATTTTTAATTTGATCCAATTTAATAAAAGGATACAATATGTATGTCATACATACTCCAAAGAATACTTGGTAGTAATGGTCCTCCTTATATTTATCTAAAACTACACCTAATTGCTTAGCATCTTGTAAATTCCATGGAATTTTTATATGCTGTCGTTCCTCTCTAAAAACAGAAAATCTTAATAATGTAATATATAAAAGAAAAAATTTAAATCTTACGCTGATAAATCTGGAAAGCTCCTATAAATTGTGATTAAAATTCCAAGTGAGGATGTGAATAAAATTGCTAGGCACAATAATGAATATCTTGTTGAAAATTTATGTTTAATATCTGAAAAAATGTTGTTAAAATCAGGTCAAGAGAAATTTTTGACTTTTCAAGTAAGGACAGGAATTTAAAAAATGATATTTAAAAGGGGCGAAGAAGGATAAAGGTAAGAAAAATACATACAGGCACGTTCTTGCGGTAAAACTTGACCATGATTTTGTACACTACCCATGATTCTTCTGTTAGGATTTAATGGTATATTACGGAAGATTTGATTTGAGGTTACTGATCGGTATGATATTCTACCCCTAGGATAAGTATTAGGGGTTGAAGGAATGCAACGGATAGGTGAACGATAATTTATCTGGTCAGTTGATGATGAAATTTCAGGACTCTGTATAAAGTCATAATAATCACCTTCAACATGATGGTACCTTTGTCTCATTTTTCACTTTTAATTTTTGAAAGGAGCCTACTCAGGTTATAAAAAAACTTGACACTTTCCACTATTGCCACATAAAATTTTTCAAAAAGTTTCACTTTCGCTTTAACTCTTGTTGTAAAAATCACTTTTAATTGAAAAGCTTATTAATTAAGTGAAGATTTTCTACTTTCTTAACAAAATGTCGTTTGGAAACTACGTTTTTATGTTAAAATTAGAATTTCGTTTTTAAATTTTGTTTAACATTTTCCATATGCAACGCCGCTATATCATACGATTCATAAAACTCTGTTCTTCTTATCACTTATTCAAATTTTCCCTTTAAATATTCATTAAACTCATAAATAAAATTAAAATTAATTTTTTAATACGCAATATTTACGTACACATCACATGTGGATTGTTATTTCAATGTTTTTTTACGAATAAATATATAAAATACATAAATTATAGAAAAGTAGGCGGAAAGTTAAAGAACATAGCTATTGTTTGCAGAAAACTGCAGAATAATCACAATGTTGCCGAATTGTGCATTACTGTTCTTAGAGGAGCGATAATTTAAATTTCATCCTCTATTAATTAATGCTTTTGAATTGAATTTCACATTTAAGAACGTTATCAATTCCTGTATTTTCCAGAAGTATTTCCAAAATTTTATTCTTGTAAAAATAAAATAAATTTGTTATCGTTGATATTCATTGCATATTTCACCCTGAGCGATACTTTTCTTTTACATTATATTAACAAGTTTTAAACCCAAATGATTTGTAAACTTAATTTTTGAATTTAAGAAATTAAAAAATATAACTAATATTAGGATGGGTTTAATTAGATTTATATATGGCAATATCGCATTGGTTGCATTGGTCACATGTCACATCACGTGCTACAAACGCGTGCGCTCAAAAACATGTTTCAAAACATAACCTTAAATCAAAATGTCCAAAATGAGGGAACCTACAATTTCAAATTGCGAAAAGAAATTTATGTTGAAATGCCTTCAAGATCATTATGTAAGTTCTTTTAAAAATGTTAGGTAATTAAATTAAATCCCATTATTACTTTTAGAGATTGGATGGACGAGCATTTGATGAGTTTAGAGAACTTAAAATTGAGTTTGGTAATGATTGGGGATCTTCTTATGTTTCCTTAGGAAAGACCCAGTAAGTGATATTATGTTTAAAATGTTGGTTTAATTAAAGCTGTAGTATATGAAGAGTTTTAGCTCAAGTTTCATGTGAAGTGCAAGTACCTAAATCAACTAGACCTAGTGAAGGAATTTTGTACATAAATCTTGAATTAAATCCAATAGCAGCACCAAATTTTGAAGCAGGAAGGCAATCTGAATTATCAGTGCAATTGAACCGATTATTAGAAAAATGTATAAAAGATTCAAAAGCTGTTGATTTAGAGTCATTGTGCATAAAAGTTAACGAGAAGGTAAGGAATTTTTAATGTTGTTGTTGGGTATTGAATGTTTTTATATTCGTTTAAATTTAAAGCACATTTTTTTAAAAACCACAGTGTATATATTTTGTAAAAACAAGTATTAATAAAAAAATATGTTCAGAATTTTAATTTCTTCAGTGATCTTGACTAATTTTTTCTTTTGACCTAGGTATGGGCATTACGTTTGGATATAAATGTCCTAAATTATGAAGGAAATATTTTAGATTGTGCCTCAGTAGCTGCATTATCGGCTTTAGCACATTTTAGAAGACCAGATGTTACCTGTGATGGAGAACAAGTTGTAATTCACACATATGCACAACGTGACTCCCTTCCAACAGTTATACATCATTATCCGGTTTGCATTTCGTTTGCCATTTTCTCTAATGGGTAAGAAACCTATTTGTAACCACTAGAAGAAATTTATATATATTGCTTATTTCAGAGAAATTATTCTAGCAGATCCATCACTTTTAGAAGAAGCTGTATCAGAAGCCCACTTAATGCTTGGATTGAATGCATATAAAGAGCTTTGTGGTTTTCATTTGGGTGGAAGTGCAGCAATGTCTCCTGATTTAATTTTGAAAACAACAGATAAAGCAACAAAAAGAGCATTAGTAGTTATAGAACAAATTAAGAAAGCTGTTGAAGAAGACAATTTTAAGAGGTAAAGTTATTTATTGTTTTACATAAGATAAATTTGATTTAGATTGTGAAGAGAAGAAAATATTTAGAGAATCGCTTAATTTTTCTTTTATAAGACAAAACAATGAAGAAGTTGGCTTTGAGCTTAGCAATTCCATGATCAGTGATAAATCAGTAACAGCAAAAGAAGAATTAAGTCAGTACCTAGAAAGATGGATCATGAAAAAAAAGGGTGGCAAGAAAAAACAGAAATCTGTTCCTATGCAAGTTGAATTAGAGAAACAAGCAGCTGTAGAAGAAATAGGTCAACAAACCGCCATTTTGTTACCTCCAGAGAATTCCTGGAATGCTATAAGTGACGAAGAATCAGAGGATGATTATCCTCAAGAAGTAAATGAGGGTCCAAGCGGCATTACAGGTAAGCTTTTAATTCAATCAAAATATGTTTATTATCTTCCTTTTATTTTTAGATGTCGTAATGGTAAATGATTCTGATGGCAGTGAAGAAGAAAGCACAATTGTTCTAAATGCAGATAAACAAACAAATAAAGCAAAAAGAGGAAAAAAGTAGTAACATTTAATACAACATATATATTTACAAAAGTTGATATTTTTAAATTATCATATTTACATGTCAATATCAATAATTTTATAATAAAAAAATCAAATAAGTAAAACATCCTTAAATCGTTTGCATAAGTAATTAGTGGAACTACTTATACATAACAAAAATTATATAAGAAAAGGAATTGTAGTTTACAATAATGATGGATGCCATCACATCTGCTTACATACCCTACAAGTGTTAGACCCAATAGGTTTTAAATTTCCTTTTTTACATTAGTTAGTAATAATTGATAATTCATTAAATATTGCAAAACTTGTTTCTTGTATACTTTTATCAAAATTTGTTTAAACATCAAAAATCGTAAATTCTTAGCAAAACAGAAAGATTTAAAAATATTCATGATAATTCATATTCTGAACATTTGCTAAAATATACATCTCAAAGAAAAAGAAAAGAATTGAATGAAACAATCACATTTTATGATATCAAATGATACTTCATGGTTTAGTTTTGAATCTTGTTGAGATGTGATATTTTAAAGTTAGGAGTAGTTCCTTTTACATTATTTGTCATTGGGTTAATACTCCTATGATTTTTGTATTTTTTTGGATTTCCTTTGATGTTATTCCTATGTCGTGTTAGGTTATAAAACTTTAATGAACCAGAGTGTTTGTACTCCGGCATATTTATCAGAAGAAGTTTCTGAATTGGAAAGATATTCCTTTATATTAATAAAGGAAAACATTTCGATTCAGAAATTGAGATGTTTTGAATCGGAAACATGTTCTTTTAATATTAATATCTTAAAATAGACATCTTTCCGATTCAGACAGTCTTCTGCATGAACTTTTACTTCGTTAAAGGTTGGTAAGCCAGCACTTGAAAGGAACAGTTTGGAAGAAAATCCAAAAGAATGCTATAACCCTAAAAATATTAACACTATAACAAAGAATGTGAAAAACTGTTCATACCTTTAAAAGATTATACTCCAAGAATGTAAAAAGTAAACTCAGCAAGCATCGCTTCGAAACTTGTCAATTCAACTAGAAGAGAAATTGCTTGAATTATCTGTTACTTTTTCAATAAACAATTTCTATTCTAGAGCAAATGCATCAGTTTCTTCAACACAAAAAAAATTATGAAAATATGAACATCTAACATTCGTGAGTATGTAAAACATTAAATTAACAAGAATATAGTCTACTTTTTTATATGTCAATTAATAAGCAGAACAAATAAATAGTTCTCTTTTCCACATACTGAAAAACAAACCATTGCAAATTGAATATCAAAGATTTCTTTAAATCGTTATTCATTTAGATATTCTGGAAGATTTACTCTTTCTTCCAATTCAATCAACTTTAATTATAATTTTTTACAAATCAGGAAACTCAAAAATAAATTTTTAGTTCTTAAATTATAATTAGTTAACAATAACTTGATAAAGCTTATAAAAAGAACTGTACATTATTAAACTGCTAACTACAAACAAGACCTAATCTTTAGTTTACACACTTCCTTAGAAATCTGCAGACCTTTAATTTGAAATGGTTTTTAGAAATTATAAAAAAACAGACTATCCTTTGATTACAATAAGTCAATGCAACCAAACATCGTAACATGGGTTAGAAAAAATAATAAAAACTCATTTTGCACAAAACAAGGGGTTTCTCACTAAATTAAAACTATATGTATAATTTTCAGAAATTTTTTCGATCATATATATAATTATATTCTTGCAATCAATATATTTCTATTGATGGAAGAAATTGGAAATATTTTTGATGATTCATTGCACCTAATATTACCTTCTTATTGCTTTATATAAATAAATTATTTAACTTTAAAGTGAAGGCAGCCCCATTATTTTTCTCTTTAATCTTATATTATGTATTTTCACCACTTATTCCGTTCTTCTGGTCCAGTTTATTACTATTTGTTTTTACGGTGTATATAAAATATGTAACGATATCTTTTTCTTTCACAGGTATCGATTTGAAGTGTTTCATTAATGACTAAAAAAAATTAAAAGAAAAATTAGTAACTAGTAATGATAACAAAAATTGTACTTACATCAGCTAATTGTGCTTTATTGATACCAGGCCGAGTATTTACTTTATAATGCCTTTTGTATCTTCGAAGGGTATTTACTTGTAATTGGTATAAATCCACTTCTGGCACATCGGTGTCTGTTTCATTACTATCATCTTCAGAATCTTTCCTTCTTCTTTTAGTTCGTACTTGTTGAATAACCATTTTATGGTCATCACATATGTAAGTGTGTCTTGCCTATAAAAATTTAAAAATAACATAACTGATAATATTAACTCTAAAAGTTGAAGTTAAACATTAGACAAGTTGTTTTACATTGAAAATATTCATTTTTCCTACGCCCGGTTTAACCAGTATGGATTATATATAACCTAAAATTAAGAACAAATTTTGCTAAAGTTTTAATAATTTGCAAGTATCTATTCTTGAGTTAAGTAGTTAAAAAATAAATAAATTATTATAAAAAATTATGAAGATTTTTTAATATTTATGAAAAAAATGGGATTCAAATAAAAAAAAAAAGTTATTGACGCGTAAATGTGCTTTTCATTGAAACAGATGATCCGCAAATTAAAAAAATTACTGTGATAAGTAACCAGAATTAATATTAACAAATGATTATTTTGATATCATTGCAAAAATGTTTTAAAACCAGAAAAAAGTTTATTAAAACGTATATAAATTCAGATGAAATAATTTTATGGAACTTACTTGTAAAACCAAGAGTTGAAACGAAACACGGTTATAGGATTGCCATGCATTACATAACTTATCCCAATAGTTTGGATACAAAAAAATTGTTCAGTGTATTTTTCAAAAGGGCAATACTGAAACTGACATTTACATAAAGCTATGGCAAATTGATAATAAACATTTGAGAAAAGCTTAAGGCCACTACAGACTTTCAGATTTACCAGAGATGTCTGCCTTAAAGTAGACCTAATGTGTGTGTATTGTAAAAACTGCATTGACCTCAAGGCAAATTACTATACACACACTCAGGTCTGTCTCTCGTAAACCTGAGGATGTGTGGCAGCCTTTACCTTCATCAGTAAGCACGGAAAATGAAAATTGTGAAGATACATTTAAGAAAGTTAAAAATATAATTAGAAAGGAAGAACAAATATCTGCAATTACAACAGGAATTAAAGAAACATAAAATAACAATTTAATCATTACAACAAATAATAATGAAGAAGCAATAAACAAATAGAAAAATATACTAACGCCCCTTTTCACAATGGCAATCGTGACGGCCAATGTATTGGTCCAACTTGGGCCATCATGAAGAGGGCCAGGAGCAATTTTTCAAGGCACATCAAAGAGAGCCAAACATGCGTAACCAATGTGTGCAGTGGTGAAGTAGCATTCCCACTTACTCTCACTTATCAGCGTGGCCCTTGTATTAGGCAAAATGTGGATGAACCATAAAGTTGGTAGCCATTATGAAGAAGGGCCTTTAGAATCAGAAAAATATAAGCTAAAACAGGTAAAAGTAATACAGCAATTTTTTATATCAGGGGGATGGATGCCACCACTCCCAAAAATGATATAAAAGAGGCACTTCAAAAAATAATTACTAAAGAGCCTAACAAAAATTAATTATCAGCCTAAATTCTAGATTAAATAATAAACACTACATAAAAGTATAATAATGTGTAAGAAGGTATTGCAGATAAAATTGCAAATTCTAATAAAATTAGAATAAGTCTGTGTTGAAAAAAATTTGAAATGCCTATGTGAATGCTACATGATGGAATACTTCTGCATTGTAGGAAAGCAGTAACCACATTTCTAAATGAAAGCTTTGAGAACTCTTGGATAGGGCACTATAGATCTGATAATTGGCCACCACCCATGTTCCCATATTTAATACCATTAAATTATTATGAAGGCTTTGGTGTATTCAGAAAAACAAACAGCTCTGAAGAGTTGCTAAATTGAATATTGAATGTTTCCAACATAATAAAAACGATTGACCTTGTTAAGAGGTCTATTATTATAATTTCATGAAGAGCTAGAATGTGCCTAGGTAAAAGAAGAGGATATTTTGAAAACTTATTATAAAATGTTGTCCTGATTGAAAGTTTTGATTCACTGGTTGTCTTTACTATTATTTCTTTAAGGATTTGATTATTTTTATTATTTTCATTGGGGAATTTTGTGCAAAATAAATGAGATTTAGATGTGAATAACATTGTAATGATTCACTTTAGGCCCCATGTGTATTAGAACTTTTATATTCAAAAGTACAAAAGAAACACAGCTATGTACATCCTAATGCAAGATACCTGTATAATATTTTTTTAAATCCTCGATTGTGATATTCCCTTTTTTTTCATTGTAAAACTAGATATGAATGCTACAGTAATTTAATGCATGCAGTATAGCAATAAACATTCAAAAATCTGATAAATTTAAAGTAGTTAACCTCTAAAATTAGTTTGGCCAAGGTAAGGACATATTTTAAAAGCACCAACAATATTAAAACTACTTATACCTACAACAACCGTTTTCTTTGAAGTGATCGGTAAGAGTATATTTCGAATATTCTATCTTATCATTATTCTATAATTTTAAAAACCACAATGGCTTGATAAAAATAAATTCTTGTCATTTATCAAGGAATATTTTCAAAATATTATGAAATTTAGGTATATCCCCTCAACAAAATAATTAAATATATCAAAACCTTAATGAATTCTTTGTGATAAAATGGGCAAACCCCCTAAAATGGAATTCACATGTAGTACATTTAAAATACCTAATCTCTTAAAATAAAACCGGGGTATTAATGTATTTGATGAATTATTACTTACAGTAAGATCTATATTAAGTTGTAATCTCTTTTGTGCCACAGTTTTTTGAATTCTTTTACTATAGGCAGCGTTTCCTGAAATTTTCTGGCACCGCTCTCCAGCATCAATTAAACAACAAATTTGATCAGTTGGACCACGAGAATCCTCTTCACCAGTGCTAAATCCATTCATTTTAATAATTATCCATACAATTCAAACGAATTAAAACATTTTTACTTTATTCTAACACCATTTGTATGCTGTTGAACACGCTGCTGCCACCACGAACTGCCACCAGAAATATTATATGGCTGCCACTGACAGAACGCGGAATGGCGTAATGACAACAAGCTATTGTCAGAGGCGTAACCGAAATTATTTTCTGAAAGGTAAATTAATGTTTGCATCTTCCATTTCAATATTAAGTGTAAGGAAGAAATAAATGCTGGAAAAAGTTATACCAAATAGATACCTCAAGTATGGTTGGTTCCACACAGGAATCTAATATCGATGAGTAAAAGGTAAAAAGTTGTAACCTTCAAATTAAGAAAAATCCTTTTGCTACATCTTAATGAAAGATTCTGGACCTTGTAAGCTTCATATAAAAGAGAAAAATTTTCATTTTCATTGTCAATTTGTTGAAACCCAATTTGCCTGCTGTAGAAGGAAGTTATAAAGGCTTTCAACGTTTTGAATTTTGTGTTAGAACCATTTTCACCTTTCACCCGTCGACATTATTAGATGAAACATTGAGGTAATAAAAGAATTAAGGCCTTCTTCAGAATGGCTCAAATTGGGCCAATATAAGCCATCACCATCGTGTAAAGCGACATTGGTTTACAGTGGTTGATA
>JAODAH020020710.1:0-68880 GCA_027574865.2 Coproporus ventriculus | reverse complement strand
TTTTTCTATGTTTTAATTCCAAAGATTTTTAAAAATAAAAAGAAATAGGGGAAACGAATGAAATGAGAGAGAGAGAGAGGGAGAGAGAGAGAGAGAGAGAGAGAGAGAGAGAGAGAGAGAGAGAGAGATCCTTATTCTTTTGTATGTAATTAGGATTTATCAATCAATATATTTTTTTAAATTATTTTTACATTAGTTTTAAAATTATTGTATTAATAAAGTAACTAATTTTTATTTTTACTATTTGATTTATTAATGTAAATATTGATAGAGTTTTAAAAGTATTTTATTTGTGTTTCAATCACCCTTCTGTTTTCTTCCTTATTTACAATGTTTGTAAGTTAAAAATGCAGTTATTCGGTTGTATCCTTTCCCTATTTTGCATTCACTCTTGAGACTCCGACCGCCTGTTATTTGGCAAAAGGGTCCTTGAAAAGTCATTGCGCACTGAAGCTCTTTTCTTCTGAAATGTCATTTTGATGCACTTGCCACAGTACTTTACTTCATGTTACATCTTTTTATATTTTGCAGGAGCATGTCGCTTCATTAATTAAACTGAATTATTTTCTAAAGATCATTTAATAAAGGATTTATTTTCCTTGAAATTTTTAACAATCTTATATGTCTTCATATACGAACTGAAATCAATATCTACCAGATTGGATATACGACGTTGAAATATCATGTTTCCCGAGGTTGGGTTAATTCTTAAAGATAACCGTGTTCTTATTAGGGTGACCCTCATCCAAGTTAAGCATATACATTTTTTATAGGTTTCCACTTAATTGACTAAATACGCAAATACATACAAATCCATGATTTGTTTACTACCTTCAACCTTTCCACCACATAAAAAGACAATTTCCAAACTATTTATTTTTAAAGGGTGCCATTAAATTGATTTCTTAGATACGTCTTAAAAGTGTTTTTTGTTTCGCGCCATTTGCATCACACCCATACGAAACCTTATTGTATAGATAATTCTGGTAGCTCATCTCATTTAAATAACGTGTTTTGGATAGAAATTGCATTGGGAAAGCAGCTAAATAAGAAAATTATGCAAATTGTTCTTAAATTTATAAACAGTAATTACCAAAGTGAACAAGATACAAAGGAATGCTTTAATCGACAAAATGATGTAGTAAATAGGATATTTATAAAATTAAAACATGTTGTGCTAAAATATCAAAACAGCTTGTAATTTTTTCTATAAATCCAATGATTGAAATAAAACCATTTTACATCTAATGAATTATAAAAGTTAATAAATAAATGAACAAAATTATTTTAATTTCCATTAGTAATATATTTACGTTCGTACGTTACCCAATATCGAGGTACGAGTATTAATAAATTTTGTACGTACACGGATAAAACACTCATAATAGCGGATACTAAAACAATTTAGTTTTAATTTATTTAATGATATTGAATAATTAACTCAATTTTCAGTCACATCAGTGGAATTTGTAAATGTTATATTTAAAATAAAAGATCTATTCATACTTCAAAATTAAATATGAAGAATGTACAATTTTCTGATATTTAGTCAGAATCCCAGATGATTTCTATCTATAAATTTGTTTAAATTAATAATGTTTTTAAATATTTTCATATTTTCAAATATTTGAGTTTGACAAGTTTTTTTTTTTCAATTTAATTTTTTTTTTTTGAAACATTTGTCATGTTTGTTGCAAGTGTTAAATAATTTTAAAAATTGAAAAAGGTAAAATCATTTCTTTTAAAGTTTATCTTGTTAAACTTTCATGCATTAAAGGAGAAGAAGTGTTGAAATATTTAACTGTTTAATAAAAAATAGATTTACTTAGAAAATTTTTCTGCTTGATTTATATAACATAATGCGAGTTTTCTAACGTGCCTAAAATAAATACATATAAATATTTTCGAAAAGAATATTATGTAATATTTTTCTTTTCGTTTCGTGATATGGTATATTCAACGGATTTTTTTTTTATGAAAGCTCGAAAGAAGTTGTGCGTTTCAGTTTCATATTGTGTTAGTGAATGAGTTTCGGGATGTGAATACAAGTTTCGGCATACCTCGACAAAAACTTCAAACAATATTACAAGATCATATATGAACTTACATTCGCGAAGATATATTGCTTCTGTGACACTTTACAATATTGTCTCAATTTCTATCGGAACTTTAAAAATAAAAATATTAATGATATATTACATCTTATATTATTTTTCTTGGAATTTAATAAAACGCCGTCATCCGGAAGATTATTCAAAACAACATTGTTCTCTAATGAAAAATGTAATCACAGAATTAATTATGCAGTGTGCATAGCCTTTGATTAAAAGGAGTTATTAAGTATGAATTCAGATGGAAACATTATATTACTCTTTCTGTGATGCTTTATACTTTCAAAGAGAAGAACGGAACTATTTATAGTTCTATCGTCTAATTAAAATTGATATCATGTATTTTCTTTGTAGAGCAGGAATACATTGAGCTATTTCCACGAAAAATACACAACTCAATAAACAACACATTTTACTTTGAAATACCACCCACTTCTTTGATTTTTTAAAGGAAAATAATATCAAAATGCAAAATTCATATGTTTTTATAAACTTCTTTGTAAACAATGCAATTATTCCGCTTTCATGTTTCAAAAACAAATTCCATTTCGTTAGATAGCAACTGATGTAAGTACTTTACTGCAACTACAATTTTACATGTATGTTTAGCCTTCGGTATTTAGAAAAAGTGTTCGTTTTTGTGAAATAAAATATAGAAAATATTAGTTTTACTATAAGTAATGTGTATCTACCTTTCTTTTCACTTTTCTTACTAATTGTGAGTAACAATTTGCGTGGGGTCTTCAATGTTGACAGTTGCTTTCAAGAAATTTTTAAAGAACTGTATGAAATTACTTTTTAATTTTAAATATAATTTAATTATTATACTCTCAAATTTATTTTATTGATCTTCCTTTTTATTGCGCTTCTCCAAGCTTATATTTTTAAAAAATTATCTTCTCTTTAATAACTTTCACTTAATTTTTACCTATAATAAAACTTCCGCCAATAAAGTTCGCAAGCTTCCGTTTTATTCCTATATTTTTTTTTGATATTTTTTACCTGTACTAATATTATTACTTTAATTTTAATAAAGACCTTTCTAGTAGAATAAAGTATTTTTAATACAATGTTACCACGGAAACTAATTCTTTGAAGTCTTTAAATTACTTTTCTAATTTATTTCCTTCACCAAGAGAAGTTTATTAAAAAGTATTCCAGAAATATTTGAAATTATATATATTTTTTCAATTTTACAAATTGAAGAGACGGTATAATCTCGAATGAGTTTCCACATCCGTGCATACTTGAATTATTTTTAATGCTATCACAACCAGTATACCAAACTTAGGTTGTACCATTTACGTTATAATTGCAGACACAGCTTTCATTATCATACAGAACTACATGAAATTATGGGCTGATAATCAAGAGCGTAACATTGTAAACGTTGTGTTATTACCGAGAGATATTTGGGCTATCCTGTAATCTTCTTGCTTGAATTTGTATTATCATAATATACCTTTAGGAGGAAAATTAAGGAAATTCCTTCAAATTGTTGCATTAATTTTATATTATAGTAATTCATTTATAACAAATATGTAGATTACGTTTATTATTAACAAATGTATAGTAGGTAGAGACCGGGCTAAACTGCACACGGGGATATTTTCCCATTTTCGATTAATTAGTACCCCGAGCTACATATAGCGTTGGCAATTTTCTTTTACTTAAATACAATTAAAACGAATATCCACATAAAATTTGAAACAAAACTGTGTTTGTTAATAGCAAAAAAAAGACTTTCCAATTATATTATGTTATATTTACAAAGTAGACAAATTTACGCACCAAATGTTGCAGCGCTATTTTTTTCAAAACTACATTACAATGCTAGAGAGAGCAAAAGATCCAAACTGTCGCAATATGCCCCGGTCTCCTCTAATCATAAATTGGCATTAAGTTCAACTAAATATATTTTACTCATCCTTGATGTATAATATCTGAATTTATGTTTCAGAGAGAAAAATAAAATTAGATATTAACATTAAGGATAAATGAAGTTAACAACAAATTATAAATTAATTTTGTGACATATAAATTGGTAATTAAAGAACTTTTTTTATTCAGCAGCACCTATTATATTGAATATTTCTTTTTTTTTTGTAAATTTATAATTCAGAATATGTAATCCGAAGAAGTTTCCTTTTAAAATATTAATGGAATTTAATTTTGATGAAGTAATAAACATTTAAATGAGATATATGAAACGAAATCTTGTTAAGCCTTGTAAAAATGTAATAAATGATATTTATGTGAAGATGAGAAGACCCTTCATACATATTTGAATTTCATAAATATGTTTATTTAATATCTCTCTCAGTAGTTCCTATAGGATACATTCTTATTATTCAGGAATCTAATATTATTTTATATAGCGGACCAAAAATCGATATGCAAAATAAAATGTGATCTGAATATATTATTCGGTAAATAGGTTTATGAACAATACTTACGTAACTAGGGTGGTAGGTTATAAAAGCGGTCATATTTTGACTAAGAAAGTGGCCATGCAGAAAGGAAAGGGATTCCAATTCAGTTCGCTACATAGATTTGCCTCGCGGCTTAATTCGATGCTCTTGAAATGTGATATGGCCTAAACTAACAAAATATTGCAATCAATGCTATCGCTTCACTTTGGTTGTAGTAAATCCTCTCTCAGCAAAAATATTTATTTTTCCTTTCTGTGTAGTATATGGGCCCTTTTTATTATTGAGAGGTTGGATACAAAGTGTAAAGGGGAAGATGCCTTATTCGCAATCAAACAAGGGTCAGGAAATTTTGGAGCAAGAAGTTCCTTTATTGGAATAAATAAGCTTTCTATATGAATTAAAGAGCTGCCTTAGGCATCTAAACTAATATTGTGAAATTTATTGTCTCATACCAGAGCATATCCTAGATAAACATTTAGACATTATGTCAGAAATTAATTATTATTCTATTATAAACACATTACAAACTTGGTTTATTAAAATAGTCTGTCAGATTTTTTACACGGCTATTATTAAAATTTTAACTTAAAGTTTCACGCAATTAAAATTAAAATAAAAAGTAAACGAGGTTCTATCACCATAAAATTATTTTTTTAATTATTGTATTCGAATATTTATGTATAGGATACAATATAAAAAGTTATCAAAACCATTCGAAATTTCTGGTAGCAATTATGTAAAATTTAATTTATTACGAGATAAAAAATTAAATTTGTAGTCTACTTTCTCTACTGAAATCTCTTTAATTAAATAAACGATACAACCATATTAAATTATGAATTATTTTTAAGCTGCTATATCTTTGTTACAAATTTTAATTTAATATTTTCAACGGTATTAATATACTCATCGGATTCATACATTTTATTATTTACAGTAAAACTAGAAATAAATAATTTGGAAGCAAAATTATTTTGGATCTCTAAAATATATTTTTATTACAATAAATCCTGCTTCAGATAATCCATAAAAAAGTTTAATATTTCAATCTTTTCAGATTTTATGCCATACTTTGATAATTATATGCTTATAATTTCAGTGCTAAAACATTTTCCTCATTAAAATATTTTGACGCATTTCTTTTTAATAACTTAAATGAATTTTCATTTTAAACATGAAAAGAACGTTAGAATGTGTATAATCCTGGATTTGAAATACAATATTTTAATCTTATTTTGCTTTATATTTTCCCGACTTTTCTACGTGATGGTCATAAGCCGTATCATATTTAAAAATAATTTTATCGCCCAACTGGGTAGTATCAAGTTCATGATTGAAATTTTCCACGCGTATAGCGTGGAAATCAAGCGAACAACTCGTTCAAATTGTCAATACAGGAAAAGAATTCCGTACGTGCAATAGTGCGAAATATTAATGATCACAATTCGAATCAATCAGTGACAAGAGCAGCAAAACAACACATTTTTGTTTAATTAGTGCCTGAAAGAATTGGTTTGTTTATTGAAAATTAACTTTCTGTATAGATTTCTCCCTGTTTATTATCAGAAGTTAAATATTTATTTTATTAATTACGATAAAAATGTAAGACTTTAGAGATCCCAGAATTTTTTAGAAATTCATGAAAGTATTATCATGTTTTATTGATTATCCGTAAAGAACCAATTACCGTTTATGATGGATATGTTTTCAATTTTCAAAACAAAATTCTGCCAAATTAATTTCATTTGTACTAGTTTGCATGAATAGAGATAACCCGCAGCAACATATAAATTTTCATGCAATTTAGTTTTCGTAATTAAATCCAATATGCAAGTTCATTTTTTATTTGCTATGTACAATAAATTAATTTATTTCTGCAATATTAAATTTAAATTATTGGAAATATATTTAGTCATAAAGCTAAAACAAATGGGAACTGTTTTTGTATTTTTATTATTTACATCGGGATTTAAATAAATCTTAGATATTAGTGAAATATTAGGAAAGTTAGCAGCTTTCTTTAAAGAAAAAAAAGTGCGTCTTGTAACAATTTGTGTGAAACTGTAGTAGCAGTTGGAAAGTAAGAAGATTTATATGAAACACATCTGCCTAGTCTTTCCAGAAATAACCGCGTGTCTTCCAAAATTTGTGAGTTTCTAAGTCACATTTCCATTGTCCTAGAGAATATTGAAACTGTCGTGAGATGAATTATCGCAGTTTCGGAGAGATGAATATCCTTTTCACACGTCCCCTAGTTCGACTAGCAAGTTCAGAAACAGTTACTACAAGGATGGAAACATTTCCAATTAAATTTTTCGCACCCCCTGAAATGTTTGATTTGCATAATTCAGTCGAATTGTATCTGTAAACAGGATGTTCAGATTAATTCGACAGTCAAATTCATGAAACAGGTGTGTGCTCGTTTCTGTTGTTAATTATTCAACTATTAGGTAGAAAATGTGACAGTTACATCGCGCGTGGCGGATTAATTAACCCCTTAAACAACATTCGTTTGGTATTTGTTATGTTTGAATTTAACCTGCAGTTACTAATAGTGTAAAAGATTCAATTTTCTTAATTTAAAAAAAAATAATTTTCTATATAGTATACCAAAATAATTAAATTCTTGTAGAGAAATAGAATAAAAAATCAAATGAGATTGTACGGTGTCATAGATATTCTATAATTTATCTTACAATTTTATGAAATTTATATGATTTCATAATTAACATATTGTACGTATATTAATTTGTCAGCAAAGATGTTTCTTAATTTTTTTTATTGCTAGTTATTAAAGTAATCTTGTATATTTCTGTTTATGAAAGTTGTTATTTTATTATCCTCTGTGGAATAAAATAAAAGGGATTCATTTTAGTTGTGCCCGGCGCTTTCACCATACCCCATTGCATAATCAGGTGCTAGAAGAAATGTAAAACTCGTGTTCTTTTTTAGAAAGGTTTGTTTTATACAGCATGACTCTTTTGTTTAAAACATAAGTCCTTTTTGTAACAAAAATATGATGGAAATAATATGAAATAATTAATAGTGGCTAGAGAGAATGAATTAAGAGGGTAGAATAATTAATTATTTTATTTTGAAATGTAGAACTTTTGTTGAAAATAAAGCAGATAATATATCTGTCCTCTATTTCTTAATGCCATAAGGGGATTGTGTGAATGTAAAATATTTGTATTGTAAAGGCGTTTTAGAAGTGCTGAAGCGTGTAATGTTGATAGTCGTGTTAATGAAGTAAACGAGTTTGGTTAGGTTTAAGGGGTAAATATGTCTGAACTATTGCTTGCTTGTTGGTTAACTTTAAAGATGAATAATTATGAAATAGTAGAACAGACGCGCTAGAAAGTAAACTCTAGCCTCTGGTGTATGTGTGTATCTAATACAAAGTATCTCTCAACAGATCCCAGAGGAATGCCCAGATACAAGCTCATCTACCCGAAACCCAGTGCTTGTGTCGACTGAATGCATCCCTTCAACATTAAGCTGGGAAGGTGCCACTGAAATCCAAAGTGGTGACGTATTGTTAGTGCGAATTGATGATTCTCATCTCATCCAACAGAAAACAATTATTAACCAGACGAATCATCATGATCGGGATGCGGAAAGGTAACTTTTTTCTTCGTAACTAAAAGATGTAATTTAAAACTTTATGTTAAAATCAACATTTCCCTTCCGCTTTTTTTTATTAACCAATCGACCTTCTAACCTGATATATTTAGATTCCTCTATATATGGAACTAATCCTTTGTTTAAATTATTTACGCATGAAAAAATCTATGAATAATTTGATTAGTTAAAATTTTTTAATTTTTCTTTTTCAGAGTGATGCATGAACCACCCACTGCTGTTTACCAAGTGACCCGAACAGGACATGATAACTGTGACGTAACCGAAGGCGTTTTACTTGATATCACGCCACTCAAAATAGACAACCGCAAAGTGGTTACATTATATGATAAGGATCTCACGGAAGGAATCAATTTACTGATAGGTAGGTGAATATCATAAACTACTTTGCTATCATAAATCAATTCCTGGCTATAAAATACTTCATTCAAGTTCACGAATCACGAACAATATTGATGTTTTCAGCTTTATATTTTCAATATCGACTTAATCAAAGTGTGGAAATGAATTTTCATTGACTTTTTAATTAAAAATACACAAAACAAATTTTTTGCAAGATCAAAAAATTAAAATCAAATTAGAATTCTCATGAAACAAAATTTATAAAACCATAAAATGTTTTAAATATTCAATTATGTGCATTTTGACATCTAATTTTGACAAAAATTTAGTTATATTTCATAACCACCAAACCGAATATCAAATTGGAGCCAGATCAATAATGGTCCAGTCATAATCTTTTACAAAATTCTCCAATATAAAAAATGAGAGAGATCATGCTGTTAGTTATAAATATTTTATTTCCATGAAAGTTACATATTTAAATTTCATATTTATTAAAACAAGTTTTCAAATAATCTAAATAACAAAATATTAACAAATTATTAACATAATAATGCTTTGAAAATAATTTTGCCATATTCCGCTACATTAAATTCAACATAATTAAAAATTATATTGCGTTATATGCATTTTGTTTTCCAGATTGTTATTATAGGTATGAACAATTTCATTTTGCAATATACATTATAAAATTAATGTTTGAAATGATTATTTTGATAAAACAAATAAAATAATAAAAGCGGTTTAATTTCCTACATAATTATGATTCTCGCATTAGAACTGAATAATATTTGTATCTATATAGTTCAAAATGTTTTTAAAACTCTTAATTCAGTTTTCATAGCTCTATTTATACTCCTAGTAAATATTAACCTTAAATGAAATAAAAAATTTATGCTCGAATTTTTCGTGGAGGTTTGATAAATTTTAATTAAAAGATTTCTTTGTACGTTATGTAGCAATATAAATATTATTTGATTTGAAGTTATAAAACTTCTTTGAGTATGAAATAATTACAAAGATGCTTAATAAATATTTTTAGTAATGTTGCAAAAGATACACACAATTTAAAAGATTTAAGTAACATAACATGTTTCGCATATTTTGAAATATCTGGATAAATTATGAATTAATTAAATTTCCTTACAAATAAAAAGAAATAGTTATTATTGTATCTCTTCTCTTCATTTCTTTTTATATGGTTCTAGCATCTATTTTAGTTCGAAGTTTGAGAAAGTATTCAATTTTTTTGTAAGCGGTTTCCCCTTTTTGCTGCTTGTTTAAAATGTACGGATCCAAACTTTTCTATTAATAGTTTAAATGAACTTAATTTTTTGCTCTATTTGCTTCTTTCAACTTAGATTAACATTTTTTGTATGAAGTGAAATATGGAATTGACCTTCTAAACTATTTTTCATAATATATGAAATATATTTAATTTTTAAATTATAAATTCTATTAGTTTTTAGTCAACAGGTGCTAATTATTCACTAGTTTGTTGCCTATGTTTTGCAGCTCTTAATTTTCTAGTGCAAATGAAATAAAGTTTTGCGGTTTTACAAAAACATACATTTACAAAGTTTTACTTATGTTGATTTAAATAAACGAATTTTCAGTTGAAAGTGACAATAAACTGCATAATTTTCTATAAACGATGTAACGGCGTCGCAAGCTGTAGACATCATCCCGTTTAATAAACATCCATCACGTGCATTCAATTAAAAATTTTCATCGTGCACGAGGTAGAAATTAACAAAAAGGCAAGACCCCTACCCACATAAAAACTCGGTTTCATTAAGAAGTGTAAATTTTAATAATTTTTGTTTAATTTTAAATAATTATATAGCACGAGGGAGATTTTCATTTAAAATTTTAATTAGGGTTACTTAGTAATTTATTTAAATAAATCTGTTCGTACGTAAATCTAAACAAAATATCATGCCGTTAAAAAATTATAAACTTTTTGTGTATATTATGGCGGTCAAATTGATTAATGTTATACAAACTTATAATGATATTGAGTTGCAAATGCAAATATCTACCCTCACGGCTTAATGAAATGCTGATAAATTTACATTTCAGCTTTATTTCTCTGTCTTTTAAATGTTATTATTTGCATCTTGTTTGCATATTTTCTTCATGATTCCACAAACTACTTCTATTACACCTAAATTTATTATGCAATCAACGAAAATTATTTTAACCAAATTTTATTTGGGTCTATGAGATAAACAAATTATGTTGTATCATGTTTATTTGAATCAAATTAGCGATCATCTCTATTCACCAAATAAACTTAATAAATATTCAAACTAATTTTATTTTTAATAAAAAAAAATAATTGCTAGTTCTATTTTTACTTTCAAAATTACATTATTTTTATTTGAAAATCATAAATAAATCGAAAAAAGATTGTAATTATTATTTTAATTTAAATTTTGATCGGTTTGTTGCTAATTTTTCATAATTAGAATTATTTTCTACCCAACGTAAAATGTCAAAAAAATGAAGCATCTTGAGACAGAAGTATTAACTTCAATTGTATTGTTTGTGGGTTTTGGAGCGAAGTGTGAGACAGGGTGACCTCCACAAACGCATTATTTATGAAACTTTAGTTGCTGTGCACTTACAAAAGTTGAAATATAAAAATGCATCAGCATATTTTAAATTATTAATGTGATAAAATATGAATGAAATAGAAAAATTGCATTTTAACATTTATTCTAATTTTGAAGTATCTGTTTCCATATCTAACGTATAATTAAAAAAAAAGAAAAAACGTCAAGCTTCATTAGTTATGTTGTATATTTTGTCATCCATCATGATTATAAAATCTGGATTAATGCAGGATACATTTGGTAAATTTAATCAAATATTATAACTAATGCATTTTTATTATTTGCGCAATATATTAACTATATTTTGTATGAAAAAATTGATCAAATGGCGAATTTAATTAGAATATGATAAATAAAAATGTGTTATTTTTTCTTTTTAGTGGTTTCTGAATTATGGGGGACTCAATGCGTTCGACTAAAAGTAGTTGTCAAATCAGACAATTGTGGAGAAAACGAAGATTGTTCGGGAAAAGGGTTGTGCTACTCTAACGTTTCCATGGTAAGTGATTTGTAATTTAATATTCCTGTTGTATTTACAGTTACAATGTTACATACGCTTTTCCTAATCAATTAAGATTTCACTTAGATATTGATTTGATATTGAATATGTATGTTTATTGACTCTCACATAAATTAATGTCGGTTTAGTATATTTTAAATAAACACTTGTGGTTTGTACATTTTACCAAGATTCTAAATACTAATTGGAAATTATATTGCAAACCTCCTATTGATTAGTGGTTGTATTGGAATTAGTGTACATGTGCATAGGTGCATTACCTTACTTCAATTTTAGTACATTCCTGGAAATACGTTTTAACACCACTTGCTTGTTAATTAACATCGACCTCTATAAACTGATTGCCGAGCAAATTAATGAAAAATTTTCATGCGCTCCAATCTGCTTAATATCCGTAATAGCCGTTGATATTAATTACCTTTATCTTTTTGAATTTATTGTACATTAACTATTACCGAATTTGCCAAAATAAAATGATTGTTGAATCAATAAAAATTCGTTTCTAAAAACCTTTTTCTTCATATTTAGTTATTAATCAGTTAAAATAACTTATAAGTCTTGACTATAATTTAGTAATAGTCAGAGTACTTATTTTGCATTCTTAATTTGAAATTTAAAAAATTAGATGTGTGCTGAAAATTGTAATTAGAAGATTTATTGAGGATGTTAGAGTTTCCCTTCCTAAACAGATACAACAGTTTCAATAGAAAACCACAAATGTAATTGAATTCTTTTAAAAGCGTATCGAAACAACCTAGAATTGTTTATCAATATCCACTCGGATATATCTGAATAAATCGAAATAATTTATTATCTAAACAATCATTTTACATTTCAAATGTTTACATTGATCTTCTTTAGCTCGTATTTCACCCTGTTTATTCTAAAGGATCCACGAAACTTCTAGGTTTATAAATGTTTCCTAAATCACTAAGCAAACAACTTTCCAACACATTAATTATAATATAAGAAGGTAACAAATATATCTAATTTAACAAGAAGTATTTAAGTGACAGATGTTAAGATGACAAAGTTCAACATTGTTAAAATTATGTTTGTAGTAAGTACATGCCTAAATAAATCAGTTAGTAGATTTTACATAATTTACTTCCATTGAAAATACTGAAATTTTTACTGCACAAACATAAAAGAAAATTGTTTCGTAACTAATCTCTAATTACCGTTTTTGGGTTTAAAGAAAATATGAGCAATTTCATTAAAGGGGCCCAAACAGTATTATAAAATTAAAGATACGTAATTAAGATAACATCCTTGCAAACAAAATGTAATTCGCGTTATAAAGATACAGAAGGAATTGCAGATGGAAATATTTTTTCAGCGAAAGTAGGGTGATCAATATGGGGGATCAAGATTCAAGCCTATAATAAGAATGAAAATGTACACAGATAGATGTATAAAAGGAAAGTAAGAATAATGGAATTGTACTAAAGATATATAAATCTTAACCGTATTATGGAAGCAGAAAAAAGAAAGAAAACCAGCAAAGTTTAAATTTTCAACAAATTCTAACATACATTTTCTTTAAATACCAATACACTATTGATATGAATTATAAATGACAGAACGTAAACTTTCACTTTCTTATGGAAATATGTTAAGCATATTTTAATAAGTTTCTACAGGGAGATCCTCAATAAAAAAAATATTTTTTAATGTACAATCAAACTTAAAAGATTAATTTTTCTACTTTTTAATAATAACATACTCATTATGAAACCCAAACGTGTTTCATACAAGCCCTATTATGGTACACGAGATGAAAATATATAAATTTTAAAATTAAAATATATTACAGAGAGCTTATATAAAATTTTCACTGCAGTATTATGATTTCATTATAGTTTGTATAAGCAAATGCAAGTTCCTTATTGCTTTCACGAATTAAACACTTCCTTTATTTATAATATATCTTTAAGAAAAAAATTATTTTAATTAAATTATTTAATCATAAAATTTTAAATTATGTACCTACCAGGTTTATTATCTCAAACGTGATGCAGATTGAGTTATATATACATCTAATACTTACGGTAACCATTTCATTAAAGCTTGTCTGCTTATTTTTATATAACTCAATTTTTTTCTTACATTATTATTTCATAATTTACATGTTGTAAATGTAGAACTTTACGTAAATACATATTATGATTTAATTAAAGTTATATAAAATAATTTAAAAAGATGATTAAATTGAATATATTGGTAAAAGTAATTTTCAAGATTGCGGCACGAAATAAAAAAGTCGTATCACGCAGACGCTTTTCATCACGTCTTAACGTTATATCCAATATAAGTATTGCATTGTGCTAGAATCTGCTTTTGATAACTCTGAAATCTCATCCAGCGTATAAGTGTATGAGATTTATTAATTACACGTTTATAATTAATTTATATTTTTGCTGTTATTTTTATATAAAATATTTTATATTTTTAGATTAACAAAGGAATATTTTTATTTTCATATACTCATACAACTTTTTATGGAACAATATATTTATTATATTATTTGGCAAAATGAATATTTTATTAAAATAACAATTAAGTTATTCCATGTCAATTCAGCAATGATTTCCAAGTCGACTTTTCCGATTATCAAAATTGGTATATTTATTCATCATGAAATCCCTGAGTTTTAGAAAAAGAAAAGTAAAAATAGCAAAGTTCAAAATATAAGAACCAATCAATTAAAAAATATGAAAGAAAAGAAAAGGCATAGATATTTCTTGGCCTGAAATAATACAAATTCAAAAAACTTTTCTTAATTTGATTAAAATTTAAAAGAATTCGTAAAATTCATTTATTTAATTATAACTATGTAATGGTACACTTTATAAATATTAATGAGAAATACATTTTTGTAAAAAATAAATGCGATAAATTAATAACCACTATATTTAATCATTTTTCTGTGATAAAAATATTCTATTAGAAACCATTCAAATCTATTCTTTATTCACAGTTTTGCTGTGCATTCTCTTATTATTATAAGCTTTTAGTAATCTAAACAAAAACTATTAATCAGTGTCGAATAAGGAAGGTACAGACGCATTCCGACGGAAACAGTCGTGTGGTAGAAATGCTGTCACAAAACTTGAGGCTAAACCAACTAATGAACTTAGATATCATTTAAAATAAATGATACGCTCTACACGAAGCAAAATGAATTGCATAATGTTACTTTGACAACTTTAATTTTTACGATTTTGTAAAAATTGAAATTGTTTCTGCAACTGTAAAACTATCGAATTTATCGGAGCAGAATTTAATTTTTTTATTTGTGGCACAATTACTGTGGGCGCTCGTTTTATCGAATTTTAAATAAAAATAATAAACAATATTGAAAATATGTACAAACGAAAATAGAACTGCAATAACAAACTAAATATTTTTATAGTATATTTTATTGTCATATATGCATCGCTTTAAAATTAAATATTTTCTAATAAATTCTTTTTAAAGTTTCTATAGTTAAGCGATCCAGTTACTGAGTAATCCAATAAACGCCTAACTTTATTTAAAAGATATCCATAAAGTTTTCAAGTGCAAAGAATGTCAATTATACTTGGAGGTAATGCTATTCCTACCATAAAGAAAACACCTTGTATAAAGCCGTTCATCCTTAAAGTGAACAAATGTGAAAGGCATATTTCTATCTTAGTTAAAGTTAGTAATCTTTACCTAGGCATTCATAGCGCCTTCAATTCAATCTGTTTATGATTAATGTCCCTTCGTTTCTTAATAATATTTCAAGATTGAAATCATTACGTATATTTAAAGAAAGTTAGTGCAAATATTAAAAAAAAAAGTCGCTTAAATTGACTTTAAATCATATGCATAATATTTATAGTAAGTTGTTTATTTTACAGGAAGGATATGAATGCCAATGTTGTCCTGGATTCGTAGGACCTCATTGTGAGGAGCAGGATGCTTGTTATCCCAGCCCTTGTAAGAATAATGGGATCTGCGTTGATATTTCTCAAGGACACGAAGGATCAATGTTCCAGTGCTTATGTCCTTACGGTAAGTGTCATATGTCATTATATAATTTCACTTCACGTCATTCCAATAGAAACTTAATTTACTATAAACAATGCAGCGGTTTTAATTTCAAATTATTTCTAGAGATTAATATTAAAAAAATGTCACATGGTAGTGACAGGGTACGGGTCTCTGAGTTAACAAAATAGCAACTAAACAATGCGGACGAAACCTTTTTGGTGGAAGCGCCAACATCGAAATTACATAACTGATCAATACGATTGCAAAAAAAGAATAAAAAAACTTAGAGAGCTACCACTCGATTCTGAACAAACTTTATTTGGTATCAATAAAACAATAAATTCTGTTTTATTCCGAAAACTTTAAATAAAGCTTTGAACTTTTAAGAGCGAATGGCATCGTTTATCAGCAAAATTGTTTTAGTTTAGAGATTATATAATTGTTATTTAATTTTGGTACTTACAGAAATGTTTTCTTAAAACGTTTAATGGAGACTTATTATGATTTTATTAATTAATAAATAATAAATTGATGATTTTAATAATATCGAGTGATATTATAAGTAGATATCGGTATTAGAATTTACACAAAATTTGTTTATATAATTTATAAAAACTAAAATTTGGTATTAATAGCTTTATATATAATTTTCAATGGTTATTCCTTATTTGGCTAGCTTAAGTAGGGAATTTAGAATTACTACATGTGACAGTTTAGAAAGTAAAGGAGAATTATAGAGGTAAGGCAAATTTTCATGAAACTAAACTTTCGGTGTCATATAGCTAATACAACTAATCCTCTCCCCTTAAGTATCCTAGCAAAACATCGTGCATCCAAAATAATACATTGGGATATAATTTGTAGCTTTGCTTTACAAATTTAATGACGCAGCAGTACATGAGTTATTATAAATTTGCACCGATATTTATTATATTTGATTAATTGCTGTTTAACGTTCATAAACGCAATTTATGGTTATTAGAAAGATATAATGGATTGATCGAAAAGGGATAAATATCTCAATTTTATATTTTCCATTGGCCCAGTTTAATTCGATGCAATTTATATAGCACTACAGAACGTATCAATTTTTTAAATGGAATTTAAATTAATAAACCGGGAATAGATTTTCTTGATATAAATGGTGGACGTGCCGGGAACATAAAAATAATTTCCTATTTCCCTTCATTTTTCTTCATTAAAATATCAATTCGAATAAAAATATCTTTTAAGTACTAGCAAACATGATACCAGTGCATTTCTACATCTTTTATTACGGCTTCTACTGTTATTTTTGTTTGTCGCTTTAACAATTCCCCTACTTTTATATTTTAGCTTTTAAATATTGTTTTTTTTTTGCATGCTTTTCTTGCATCTTAAAACTGAATGTACGAAAATAATTTTATTACTTATTCAACGTCATCTTACATGCAGAAATTAAGGAAAAAATAAATCAATACTTTAATAACCCGCTGCAAGATTAATATTTTTAATGAAAACTGTCGGTGAGAAGATAATTTGATTAACCTAAATGAAATTATTAAGTTAATTATTATATTTACATAAATATATTAAACTTTATACCCTAATAGTTATTCTATAGTTGCAAAATTTGTAGATTTATATATTAATTAAAATAAAACCCGAAGTGCGACTTAAACTAGATGATGGTTTTAATAATTAAGGGTATTTTGCGTATGAATAGCTACTAATTGGGTATTGATTAAACCCATTAATGGTATCGTGATCATGGACAGGAACATTTGCTTTGCAGGAAACTGGAACATATACAGTAAATTATTTGTAATTCAATTATGTACTGTCATGTACTAAATTATAAACATACCCTGTTATAGATTTGAAAAGGGAGTTTGAAACCTTATTATGAAGAATTTTATTGTTGACCTTATGGATCCCTTTTTCGAATGGAAATATTTTACAAAACATTATTATCTGTTAGCATATTAAATTTGCTTAATAATTCCATAAGCGCTATTATTACTCTCCCGTTTGAATTATATCTCTGTCAATGATGCAGTAAACCAATTAAATCCATGTCCATTAAATGACTATATTCTACGGAATTTGTGAACATTGTTGTAGTAGAATTAATATTATAATGCATTGTAATATTTACTTAATCATTTTAAATTTCCTATTGTTTGACCTATGATTAATTTGTAAACCATTTAAATTGAAAACACATTCACGCAAAGCAAATTTAACAGTTGCAGCGGTGTAAATTCACTGTTTCAACCACTATTGAAAGTGATAAACAACACACAGATTACATTCTATGTAAGTAGCTCTTTACACGCATTGAGAATTTTACTTTTACGCAATCAGAAATTAGCGATATTATAATAATTATTTTTAGAGATGTACTGCCGATTATTATAAATAAAGTTTGGAGATTAATTTATTGATAAACAGTATTATTCTAAGTAATTTTTAATTTGATATTAAATTGAATGCGACCAACATTTATATACAATTAAATATAAATTGCACCTAATGATTATTTAATTGTCACCTACAACACGCTTCAGACTGAATAATTTGACAACATAATTAAAGCTGATATGTTTCGAAAATTAATGTACTGAGGTAGAGGTCTCAAAGTGGCCAGCGAATTCATTTTAAAAATTTAGAAGAAAATGCAGGAAAAGGATTTGCTAATGAAAAAGTATAAAAATCTGGTCTGTTACTTTATTTTTCAACAGGCTAATCCGGCCTGTATGTAATTTGACTTTGATGACATATAACAAAGAATTTAATCAAACAATCCAATTATATTTTAGAAATGTCCTTTTAGCAAATAATGTCGATAATTTAAAATCATTAAAAGAATTTTATTATCATATTTGTAAAATATTAAATAAATTTCAATTTGTACAAATTTAAATGTAAGAAAACAAGCTAAAGAAAATCTAAACTTCAATGTAATTAGCGTCGAACCTTTATCCACCCCAGCTTATCTTATTATAATATTATTAAAGGGTACTTTGATGATATATTGGGCATCACGTAAATGATTTCAAACTTTTAGCTGTTCTATTAGCAAACTTTGTAAATTATATGCAGCATTGGTGAAACTTACCTAAGTTTTATTATTTAGTATAATTTACGAGAATTACAACAACCTCGATTTAAATTAATTTTGGTATATTATTTCCTCACTTTATCATTTTAATAGTGCAATAAATTAATGAGCATATTATAACGAAAGATTTAAAAAGTTTAAAATTTATAAGGAAGGCTTTACACATTTTACAAACCAAATAATGACACCCATTATACAAATGACAATCTCAAAATGCTGTGGTCATTTTTAAAACGATAAAACTTTTAACATAGATAGATAAAACCGATATTTTCTGTACAAACTTTTTAATAAATAAATATGATATGACGATAAGTTTAACCAATTAACATTCCATTTTTATTACAAATTTATTTGTAAATTTCTTGCCAATTAATTCTATGAAAGTCGCAATAGAATATCTTTTGCACAATTTAATGCATACATTTGCATTCCGGAATAAATAACCAATGAAATGGAATAATTATGAGTTATTTTTACATGACCTGTCAATAACTGGGAAAGAATATGAAATGCGCAAATTCCTTTTTCTATAGAAAATATTGCTAAAAACATAATTTTTTAGTTTAGTATCAGATTGTAACAAGACCGCAAAGATTTGTGCAATCTGATGACTGTTATAATTCACTAAATTAAACTTAATGTTAATTATTAAATTCCGTACATTAAATTATCAACTGCTGTCGTCTAATTATCGGGGGAGAGAGTTGATGCATGAAAGTTTTAATTATAAAGGGGTGAATTTATTACTCAGATGGAAGGTAATTGCTTTATGTTTTAAGAAAAAAGATCAACCACTGCGAATTTATGAAATACAACAATGATCCGTTAATTTAAAATTTCTTAATTAAAAAATTGAGTTAATCCGTTTTTCAAGCAAAATCACATCGTATTCCAATTTAATGATGAATGCATGTAAATTTTTACGAGATATTGTGAAATAAATCAAAATATTTGAATGTTATGTGAGGGCAAACTAATGAATGTAGGTGTAAATTTTTAGTAATTAATTAATTGGTGCAAGCCAAGCATCGCTTGCATAGAGATTTAGTAATTGCATGTAATTATTCAGAGAATTTAATGTTATGTTGGGGTTTCGCAGTAAGGGCATCAAATGGCTTCCAGTTAACTTAACTTGGTGTGACTTAATAGATCATTAATAGTGGCTTTTTTTTAGTGCAGAACAGCCATATTTATGGCACATGTAACGGTTCTCATATATGACTCAACAAATTGCTTGATGGTGGTAATAAATCGAAGTGGCTGGTGGTAGAATGGTGTGACCTAAAGTTTCATAGAAAAGGCATTATCCCTATTGTTTAGTACCCCTGCCTGTTCGTGACATTTGATTCGATTTGTAAAAATATTTAATACCCACATTCAGGCCTACACTCAAAACCTTATATCAAGCGATCATTTGTCTTCGTTCTTTATACATTCCACACCATTCGGCCTAAATTAATTTGGTTTATTATTCAAACCTCAGAATCAAAACTTTTTATACCGACAAGTCTCATTTTCTTTTATAGATAAAATATTCACGTGGGATGCTACATATGGAACACATTAATTCCATTTTTCATCCCCACATTTACAAAAGGATTGTGGGAACAATGAGAAATAATTCTTACCACTAATAACTATTTTCTTTAAAGCACAACTTATTAGTCTCCTAGCATATTGAAACATTATTGCTTCATTTTATTGATTCTATTTTCTTATTTAAAATTAAAAGGAAATTTAAAATAGTAGTCTAATAAAAGAAAGAAAAAAAAACATGAATTTAATATATTGAAAATTATAAAAACGGATTAAAAACACAGAATAAGTCATTAATCGTTCTGTTTTTTTTTTAATAATTGTTTCGTGAACAAATCTGCTAATAAAAATTTTAACAGAATCGTTTCCCATATAATATATTATATTATTTACAATATAAAACTTGGAACAACAAAATAATAATAATATTTTTGTAAAAGTGTTACACCTTATTTAAATGTGAAAAGTAATTTGGAAAAGAAAATTCTACATTTAAAGTAAAGTAGATATTGTAGTAAATGCAATAAATAGATCATGGTTAAAATATGCTTCGTACAATATATAAAATAAAATTGTTGTTGTAAAATTTACATTTACAGTTATAAATCTTTAGATGTTCTCACATTTATCAATAAAGTACAATGTATGATATACTTGAAATTAAGCATATTAACTGTCGATGTAGCACTGAAGTTGATACTCTACACATAAATCATTCCTTGCATTTACGGAAAAATAAATAAATTGATGGAGAAGCTTTAAAGTGTAAATACATTACATTTTATCACTATTTGTTATAGGGCTATAAAAGTGTAGGTTAAACTACTCCTGAGAACTATTGAATACCTTGTAATGGTAAAGCTTAGATAAGATTTATGTGGAATTAATTTATGCACACAAAATTTCTATGAGCAAACTGTGTAAATGATCTGTGTTTGCGGAATGACTATATCTCAACGATATTACATGTTTCATTCTTGATATTGTGTATACTACTGAAATAGTAGTTCTTTTGTAAGCACGAATTCTGATTACTGTTTGTCATGTTTATCTCTCAGCAGTAAGAAAGCTAGAAACATTGTCCGTCTCCATATTTGTGTCATCAAAATATTTTAGAGCGATCATATTTTCATAGCGAAATAAGTAAAACTAAAAAGATTTTCAGATAATTCTAATTATTATTTCGTAATAATATTGTTATGACAGTGTAAGGCGTTTGATGCAGAATAAATTTTAAATTTTGCGTCGTGGATTGCTTCACAAATCAAATGTAAAATTACGCATCAATGAGATTCACCCTACTTTTTATTATAATATAAAATTGGTTTTTAGAGTAAAAATATTGGAAAGAATTTTCGAATCAATAAATGAGAAGAAAAACTGGCATATTTTATCAACTTTGGACCATTAAAAAACTTCTACAGTAGAATTTATAGATCTACAAAGATTATAATGTAAAATGGAGTCCACAATAATATGTGTTCCTGATACTTTTTAATTTAAAAATTTACATTTACAAATTTTGCGACGGGTGGGATACCCTCTATACATAAACAAGCAATTTAAAGTTATCCATTTTCTTAATATATCCAATATTAAAACAATTAAAGTCAGTAATAATTCATTTTATAGAAGTAGAAATTTTTACTTAAAAAAGAAAAAAATTAAATCTTATTAAAGATCTTCCATTAAATTTTCATTTAATTCGGAATATATTTAAGCCCTTTATATAAAACTCTTCTTAATCCTTACAAATTGTTAGAATTAAAACAAGTTTAATGAATTTCATTTAAAGATTATTTCAGCAATTGATTTTCATATTAAACCATTATGACATTACGATTAAATTCAACTTTATTTACAAACATAACATTCGTTAAGTAATAGCCATTTATATCTTAATATTGCAAATTTGAGTTTGTAACTTTTCTAAATCGATGTTGTTGGGAAGTTAAATTGTTTTAATAGTTGAACATAATGAAGGGAATGAATTTATGTTGGCGAGACAGTGATTGGCGACAAGTAAAAGTTGGACATTATTCAATTGAGTTGGAGTTTTGTTGTGTGATAAATGATTTAATCGTCAGATACTATAGAAAAACAACGAACATTTAATCAATAATATTATTTTAGCGTACAAACAGAAAAAATTATAATCGTTTATTTTAATATTTCTTCTATTTGCTCTATCTTTTCAATTTTCTTAATTCACTATTATTAGATTGTAAAATATTTTAATTTTTGAATATTTTCAAACAACTGTTTGGATAAAAATAATTTTATTTATTTTTAATGTGCAACTGTAAAGCATCTGTTATTAAAATATAACAAACATCTGTTATTAAAAATGTTTTTAGATTTTAATAACCTGCTTTTCTTTCGGTTGATTAATTTTAATTTATATTCAGTTTTATTTCATATTTTATAATTTTAGTAGAAGTTTATAGTCATAAATAAAATTATATTAACTGGAGAGCTCACGTAATTTCAAATTGTACTCCCAGCAACCACAAAATATTTGCAGTGTTCATTAGTAATTATAAATTTAATGTGGTAAACAATATATTGATAGCACATACACATGTTCATTATCAGCCGCGGTTTTATTTCGCGATTCAGTTACTATAACTTTTATGATAAAATAGAGGAATTTTTAATTACTCTTGCTTCATAATAACAAGAAATTTAATATTTACTACAACTAATTTTAATTGTATGTGTAGATTATTAAATGTAAAATTATTAAAACGAAATTAATTTTGAAATTAAACATTAATATCAAAATGTAAAATTAATATTTAATTTAATTAATTGAAATTCTGTACAAAATCTAAATGCTTTAAATATAAAATAATCGTATATGCTCTATTTTTTAATTTAAATGTTTTTTAAAAACTTTGATGGTATCATCGTAAATTGTTTACTTAAACTAGTGGAATTTTCTTAATTTTACTTTTAGATTAGTAGAGACATTTCACGATAAAATTTTTAATCAGTAATTATAAATTTCTAATGGATAGCAAACAATTCAGATAAAAGTAATTAAAGTAAATTCGAAAGGATCATTTTCTCTAATTATCTTGCGGACGTGTCTTGACGAAGAATCATTAAGATCTTTGTCACACCTCCCACCAAAAGATAACTTGTTTATCTAAAAAAAAAAACTTTATTAAACTAAAAGGGTACTTTTGCGTGAGTAGAAATATGGACTCCTCCAGAAATGAAGTTGAAGATAATTATATAATTGAGACAGTATTCCGGGGATATTTCATTATTTTTAACAAGTTTTAAAGAGGGGAAATATAACCTTGTAAACTTGTACAACTTATGGAGCTGTCATATAGGCAATAGAGCAAGCTGTAAATCAATGACATTTTTACAATGCGCAAACAACATAATATAGTATATTATATCTTCCTGAATTAATTCAAAATTTACGAATTAATAATTTAAAGATTGTTGTAATATAGAAATTTATACAAAAATATCAATCTATTGTTCAATCATCAACCCCATATGCCAAAGAAAATCATTGGCTTCGTATAATAATAATCAAGAATGTCCCAAAATTTACACAAGAAGTAATTTTGGTAAAAAACACAATTAAGATTAATTTTGATCCATATTCTCCCCGATGATGTATTATCAATTAAATGTCCATCTCAATTGACATAACATCAATCTGACCGAATCTAACAGTGACAATTGCTTTGAATAAATTTAATACCAATGTCAAAACGTCAGTCAGATGCCATAATGAGGCGATTATCGCACCCGTTTGGGTTTTATAAAGATTGCTAAGTAGAAAAAATATATCTCATTAATTTATTTTTAATAAATACGATTATATATGTATATTATTAATGTATTTTAGTTATAAATAGTAATGTGTTGTTTTGTCCACAAATTTAATAATTTTTTCGTAACACTTAATCAATACGAAATTTGGCAAATAGAGAATACTGTTGGCATCGATTTTAATTGCAACTTTAAATTTTACAAAAGGGTTAATTTCCATAAAATATTCATTTATTCAGACAATTTAATGCGATATTTAGAGAACATTCTAATGAGACCAATTATAAGTAAGTTATTAAAACATTATAAAGTAATTTAGTACTTAAATAAAACATGTGTTATATTTGTAGGGAAGATACGAATAGAAGATAGTTTATTTTAATTCTCAAACTTTTGTCTGTTTAACTATTTGACAATCCAGTGCTCAGCCTCTTTGGCTTTTCTCTCTTTTCGTCATTTTAACACTTAAAAAATTGAGAATAAATATCCTGCATAATAATAAGAGTTAAATAATATTAAAAATTTTAGAGCTGCAATATTTTTTATTTTAAATTTAAATAACTCTATGTAGAAATTTGTTCTCTTTTCGTAGAATAATTGCTTTGATGTTTTTGTTCTTTTAGCTTATCTCGCTAAAATATATTTATTTATTTCAATGAATAAAACGCTGAAAGCTAACAGTTGCTAGTGCATCAAAGTTAATTTAAATTGTAAATATAAATGTCATTTCAACTATTTAGATTGAAATAATTTTTTAATTTTCATGCAATGTTCATAACTAGTTGTTAAAATTATATAGAGTAATTAAATCAAAATTAAATATTATTACTTTGAAATAAAACTAATATAATATTTTCGAGTTGAATAAAATTTTAGATGTACTTTTTGATTAATTTGTATTTTTTACATTTAACATAAAAAGTAGTTCAAAGAAATAAAACATTTTAGTTCGCAAATATTTTATGAGTTTTCAATAATAAATTTTATTGGTGAAGTATGACATACAAGTATTGCTTGAACGATGCAGGTAATAATTTTCACGATTTATTTCATTACAGTTTAATTCCTGGGCTTTAAAACTACTTCGAATTTAATTCATTTAATACCACCGTTATGCATTTCAACTACAAAGCACACTATTCTTTATTTATCGATTTTAAAGCCTTTTACAAAGATTTAGTCACGTTTATATGCAAATTACGTTTCCCTCAAAACCCTTTAAAATTCAAAGATTAGCGAACCATTAACACTTATAATAAAATTTTCGAATAAAAAGAATATAACGTTTAATATACAGAAAATAATTTTCCATTGAAAATTCCATTATAAAACCGGATATGAATGTTGTAATTTCTAAAGCTTTCAAGGGGAAGAAAATTTATTCAGTAAATTTGAAATGGTCTGATTTTGGAGGTAGAATAATTATAAATAAGATATATGTATTGAACAGTAATTGAGCTGATGATAAATATTTTATAGAACCGGAGTAAAGTTATATTGTATGCCATGTGAATTTTCTTAGTTCGCTTGTTTACAGTACTAAAAGCAAGCTTAAACACTGCACAAAGAAAATATTTACATTATATTTCATCAGTGAAATTATAAAAACAAAACCTTAATTTTTACTAATTTAATCTCAAATTTCATAAATAAATAATTAAATGATATGTTAAAATTTAAAACTAGATACACAAACTAATTCAACAATACTCTGGCTATTTCTATCTAGCAAAACATCTGCTTATGAAAAGAACTACATCATTATAACTAGATAATTGCACAAATTGTGTTTTGGTCTGGAATTTCAGATAACAATTATAGTGGTATGTATATGTTGCACGAAATAGTTTAACTAGTTTTATTGCCAATTAAAAAGTTTTGGGAGAAATTAAACAACAAAGCCAGAATAATATTAGACAAACCGTTTTTCGTTTGTATAGTAGCAATATAAAAACTGCATGTAAAATTAATAATAAAACATGAATTAATACTTTCCTCCAATATTTAATTAACGCCTCTTTATTTTATCAATATAAATTATATTACATATTTAATAACTTTACAATCAGTTCTATTTTTATTATCTTATGATTTATAATTATATAAGAATTCAATGTTTGGAACAATTAGAGGTAAAATCGCAAATACAAATACGATTCTAAACTATTTCGATGTCATATTATCGCAATTGTTATTTTGTACATTTGTAATACTATTATTAATTTTTTACTAAGATGACATCTTTTTTTGAAAAATAATTGTCAAGATTAAATAGTAAAAATATAATTTATGACGCTCTCCTTTTACAAAGAGAGTATGTTCATGATAAATGAACAAACCTAATTTAGTGAAACTTACTACATTTTTATGTACCCCCAAAAAATTCAATTATTAAGAAAAAGTTTTCTATTCCTTTTTATGGTATAGAATTCCAATAAAACTGCCGACCTCCACTTACTAAAGTTCATTCAGCTCTCAATGTCAGAACGTTAAACTAAACATCCACGCAATGATTATCAAAGCAACCGATCTAAGTGAACGTTTGACCCTTATGATTGGTATTTATCGTCCAAATGAGGTAAATACATCTTATGTTTTGGATTGATAACTTCCATAATCGATTCCTTGCACTAGAGAAATCAAGTAATTATGCAATGTTAACTGTACCATCTAATAGCAGAACTATATTTGCACTTGATACCCAAAGGGAACAGCAAACATAATTATTATAACTTATTGGGTCATGATAATTTTACTTACTGTTTAATTTGGAAAAATGGTGGAGGTTTCTGAGGATAATGATAATATATTAGTTTTTAGTTGATATTTTTATAAATCGCCCTCTGAAAATGTAACAAAGTAATAAATTTTATTTTTTTATTTTTTTGTTCCGGAAAAGAAAATGAATTGGAAAATGGGGTGAAATTTCCCCGTTGAACTATCTTGTAATTAGCTGTGATAATTTTATTGCAGGATACACCGGGAAAACTTGTGAAGAGGAGACAGATCCTTGCACTTCCATGCCATGCCAGAATGGGGCGACATGCACAGGGAATGTAACACAATACAAGTGTGAATGTCCTAAAGGTTTCTCGGGATCCTTCTGTCAACACAACCTGAACGAATGCGAAACATCACCGTGTGTCCACGGCATCTGTGTTGACCAGGAAGACGGTTACAAATGCTTTTGTCAACCCGGTAAGTGTAACTTATATCCCTGATTTTGGTGAAAATTTGTTATAAATTCAACTAAAGCACCTAATTTATTTAACAAAAAAAAAACCTTACGTAAGTTTATCGATCTAAAATCAATCACTTTAAAGAGGTGCAATATGATTTCCATATATTTTTGAGAGGTGTCATTCACATCACATTTTTTATAATTTATAATAATCGTATTAATAACATATTTAGTAAAAAATACTGAACGGAACAGAATGACCAGCCATTTTTCTGTTTGTCAAAACCATAAAAATTATTTCATTTTAATTGCGATAACAATAAAAAATAAAACATAAAAATAAATTTTTAAAGCATAATTTTATTAAATAAAGCAGAAATTTGGAATAAAAATGTTGTTTTCATGTTTTCTTTTATTTTTTCTTCTTTTTGTTATTAAAATTACTGTAAATTTCAAATAAATTTCTTTCAATTAACAAATATATTTGAATTGATTTATTATAAAACTGCAACAATTGAAAAAAATGAACTTAAATAAAGTGAATTGAAAGCACCATCTTGATTTTGGATATCAATTTGTTGACTGCTACACATTCAAAACAACAGTATCATTATTTTTGCAACTTTGAACTTTTATTCATTTTTATACACCTTTATATTACATTCATTTTTGTATGTTATTTACTCACTGTAGTTGAATTATTAATGAGATCTTTCTGAAATTTTTTAAGGATTTGTATAAATTGAAAGGATATTCGTAGTTGTAAAAATAATGATGGAGGAATGTGAAAAATATTAGATTTAATTTTAGTTACATTTCCTTAGAGTTATGTTTTTATTAAACTAGAAAATGCGTAAACTGTGTTTATTTTATGTTTTAGTAAGAAAAACTGAAATGCGGTTTTAAATCACTGCATGTGTACTTTTATACATTTATTTAAATTTACTCTGAAATTAAAACTGGAATGCCATTTTCAGTTGTGAATTACCTCGGCAACAAATTAAACATGAAAAAACATTAATGGCAAAGTAGTGTTCAACTAGTTTAAAGTAGCAGTAATATATTTCGCCCAGTTCATTATTAAGTTGAAAAGTTTTTACTGAAAGTATCGAATGTATAATCCGACGATTCAAGGATGAAACTTTAAAATATAAAACGCTTGATTAAATTTGATGAGTATTTAACGAATTTAAATAGAGATTTTGGGGTCTGTTGCAATAAGAATAAGAATTACTCGATCGGATTTCATTTATTTGATTTGATGGGGAGTTTGTTCTTAGTGATATAATTAATATTTCTTCAAGTTTTGTTATATTGCGAGAATTCATCTACAATAAAAAGAAACTCATAACTAGTTCCAACTTCTGTATGAATGAAATGTTTTATGCACCTCTCCGATATAAATAATTAAAATTCTTAAGTCGTGATAAGGAATGATTAACTTTTGTATGTTAGAATTGTATAGTAAGTTACGATCGTTTTGTTGAAAGCTCTCATTTGAAATATGCAGAAGAGATTAACTTTGTTTGTAGCAGACTTTGCACCTTTTAAGATGTTAAAAATAAGACTAAAATACTATTTTGAAATATTAAAGCTTATCTAAGAAAAAAAAATTGTTTCTGATGTAGCTGAAGCTAAATATGTCACATATTTAATTTCGAAGTAATATGGAGTTGATTAATGTAAACGTTTAGGTTATGTAAATAGCCTTGTTAATTTTCCATTTCGGGTTTCTATATATGTAGATATGTAAATAAGCAACTGCGACCACGAAGATCTTCACGGATTTTTTAGAGAAATTTACGTGCGAGAAGACGAAGGTTTAAAGTTTAAATTTTGATAAGAGAAAAAATATATAGTTTTAATGATCGATGATAATAGAAAAAGTATATTCACTAAAGTAGTAAAAATTTATAGAACATCGACTCCTTCATAAATTTTCTTAGAAATACATAGTAAATCTTATAATATTGCAAGCACCTTTTCTTAATATACTACACTAAATTTTCTCTTCCTTTCTTACAACGAGTACATATTTTACAACTTCACAAAATATATTTATCACTTAAAATAAAAATCTTATTTAATAAATAACTGTACTGGAATTCGAAATTAATAATATTAAATCGTTTAATTGTTTAATACTGTTGGAAAATTCTGGTTGACTTTAGAGAAAATACAATCAATACGAATATTTTCATGTTAATGAGAAGGAGATTTATAATCAACCCTTCCAATTAACTTTTAAAGCTCCGGGCGGATTCTATTATTCAATATTCCAACGAATACTAACCGAATTCGTTTAATATGGTTTATTTAAAAATTTAATTACTTTTTCTAATTAATTTCCTACTCTTTAATAAATTTTTAAATGATAAGTAATTCAGTTTTACAACAGCTACTTTTATAAACAAGATAATATATATAATTGTAGACCCGATATAAATCTTTCTAAGAAATTCTTAACAAGATTTAATTAATCCCTCTACCCTGAAGGGATATGCATGTACGTAGGAGGTAATTCTCATTAGTATTCACATGGTGTGACTGTAAATGTAATATTTTTTGCCGCAGATATGTATAATCTGTGCACAAAGAGCTTTAAAATTTTTAAACTCAAATAATAAAAGAAAATAATGCAGGTAATTCTACAATAAATTGCTTTGAAATTGTAATTTAAATAGAACTCCACAACAATCTACAAATGATGGAAAATATTATAGTTTTTACTATGTCTATCAAAATCCTTTTTGAATATATTACGTGAAAATAATAAAATAGTTTTTATATACAAAATGCCTCTAAAAAAATTTTTTTTCTCTTGTGGTACCTCTTGTTTGACAGCCTTCTTAAGCATTTAAACGGCGAGGGCTATACGGATGATATTGTTATCATGGTAAAGGGCCGAAAACCTATTCCAAAGCACGGTAGCAAACGTTATTAAAATCTCACTAACTTTATTCAAAGATAAATGTGCTTCTTTTTGGAATTATCTGGAGTTAATAAGAAATCGTAAATTACTGAAAAGAGTTATAATTGAAAAGAAGTGAACAAAATTAATATCTCACCAAAAAAAATTTAGTACAACATTTAATACATCGGAAATTCTTCTTTCAATCGTACGAAGTCATCAATAACATTTTTGTCTTTCCCTTTTCGACATTTGCTTTCCGATTGCTATATTTCCTGTTGCAAGTCTCATGAGACGTCGACGATAAAATCCCTTGTTTAATTTTCGCATAAAGTGAATGTTTATAACAATAATTAAACTTAAAGTAAATTTAATACTACAATTCTAACTTTTTATAGTTCACAGAAAACCAACTTTCCCTTATTAATACAAATGCCTTAAAGCTTTAACTGTTAATTTCATTTTCCTTATTTTTCTCTTTATTTCTTTCTTCCAATTTTAAATAAATCTTATTTTAGTCACGAACTGTAGATTTACAAAATGTGCCAGACTAACTTTACTCGCCATTTGTAATAATTAAGATGTTAGAAATTTTTTATTAAGTGGTAACAAGATACTTTCACTCGAGAATGTGCAGTTATTATCCATCGTCATTAACCAGTTACTTGGTTTAATTTATGCATTTTGGTTTACACCACGTATCTATCTACCATAACTTCGCATTACACACTTAAGAGCATACGTCACATCCATTATGACTAACTTTAGTTAATCCTACATAAATAGTTCACATAAGCTTATGTTATAAGTTTATAGTTTCTTATAGGTAAATACAATTTTAGGATAAAAGATAACATTTTGCAAAATAAATTTGTTTGACATAAAAATCGCATTATTGGATAAGTTGTTTCAATATCGATTTATTTTTATTTTCTAAAGTTTACAATTGAGTTAATTTTTATTGGCAATAGTTCCCTGTTCAAAAATTTATTATTATAAAGTTTTTAACTAGATATGAGATATTTCCAACAACTTGTGCTTGTTATATACACATATCATTTCTTGTGAGTTTTTCAATTATTTTATCAATGGCAAATCTAGAACTTATAAAAATAAAAAATATTTTAAAATTTAAAACAAATAGTTCTAAGAAAAAATGACTTTCCTTAAGTTGTTTTTATATCTAGCGGTCTAATAAGTATTTTCTTTTTTTATATCGCATAGCATTTTTCATTCATTCTTATCCTTATCCCCTGAAACAAACTTCCAAGTCTTTTTGTTTGTGTCGTTCCAGTTTTATAAGTTCCATAGTTTATTGAAACCCATGAAAGTAAAGATGTAGGAAATACAATTCAAAAACTAATATTCCTTTTTATTTCTGTCTTATATAAAACCAGCTTTACGATGGATCAATGACCCAATTTCACCAAAAGTATTGTATCTTGAAATTTGATACTCCCCATAAAAACATATTATTGTAATATTGCAATTATGCTTTAATTTTTAAATAATTTTAATGGATTTTTTAAAATGTAAAGTGACTTTTTAAATTCAATTAATTATCTTTCGAATATGAAAGCTTTTTATTTTTTACAATAAAGGGAGGTAAATGGAATATCCAGTAAAATTTCGAGTTATTAAATATTTTATATTCATTTAATGAAAAGTAAGTTTTGAAAGCTAAAAAATAATTTTATAACAAAATGTATCCAAAATATTTTGTTGCAAAACAATAATAATTATAACTGTGACTTTCAAAACATTTCGACTCAAATCCTGCCACCTTTTATTTTTTTAATTTTTCAACTTCATTTAAGATTATGGTCCAAATGTCGACAGTTAGATTTATTTGGTTTTAAAATCATTTATAACAAATTAAAGATTTATTTTTGAAGAGAGTAATATTATTCTCTGTAATCAGTGTTATGTAATGGAAGCTGTGTAATTGAAAACGTCTGGAAATCTTTGCGTGTTATGAAATTATGTACTTAAAATAACCAATCTATATACTGAAAAATTAAATTGTCATTTTCAGTCATCCAATCAGAACGTAATATCAGTGCAGTACAAGATGTTCATTTGCAATTAATTTTGAACTTTGGATTTTCATATCCTCAATTTATAAATGTTCCCAGTGCGGTTCATTCTACAGTTTCATTAAAGAAAATTGTTACAATTTAGATTATCTTAGTAGGAGAGAAAAGGATGAATTGAATGAATGTACCCTATTAAGATACTTGGAGATAACAATTTTCATTGGGCAGTCAAAATATGTTAAGGTGCCTGTGTAATATTCCTTCAGATTTTTGAGTGAGCATCCGGCTTTTCACAGTATGCAATCTCCATGCATATGAATGTTGCTTGCTTTATGTATTTATTTATTACGTTTCATCTTTTCATGTGTATGAAAAGCAGCTATTTTCAAATAAAATAAGTTTAGACGACTTTATATGAAATCGCATGGAATTTATAAATAAGTCTTTTGACAAATCGAATTAGAAATTATTCCCCGAGGAATTTTTAAATGTACCATATAAATAAATTTTCTTTTCATTCCTTATTCATTTAGATTTAAATTAATTTTAGTCTGGAAATGTACGTTTTCAATAAAAGTTTAATTAACCGTGCAAACTGAAATTAATTACCTAAAATGTTTAACACAATTTAAAGAAAATATATTAATAATCATCCATGTATGGAAAGTGCGGTTTAATATACACCGTAGCTTCATATTTCAAATGGAAATTACCTATGTTTGCTTTCATCTTTCACTAAACGAAATTTACAAAAGCAAACGTGAAAAAGAATTGCCGGAAAATATGTAAATATTGCATTTTTTGTTCTTTCGTCGCTTGCAAATATATCCTAAAAATAATTTTAACTGGAATGAGATTTATATTAAAATAAAATGTTCTATATTTTTTATTTAATAAAAACTTCTAGGACGACCTTATAAAAACTTTTATTTTTTTATATCTTTTCTAAACCTACAATATTTTGGTAAAATTCACAATGTTAGTACAAATTACAATAATTTTTTTTTTTTTTAATAATATCGTATTAAAAGAAACTATTTTTATATCTAATACCAGAATTTAAATCTATAAGATTCTTTTTGTTTTATTCTATAATAATAGATTTTTTGAAATACTAAATTGTAAAAATATGTTTTATAGGATTTACGTGATCCCATTGTGAATACGAATACAATGAATGCGAGTCGTCTCCCTGCATAAATGGAGGCACTTGCACTGATCATATCGGCGGATATTCGTGTACTTGTGGAAGAGGCTTTACTGGGAAAAGGTGCCACATTAAGGTAAGGTAAAAAATTTCCTCGACGCTCATAAAAAGGATACGATTCTTGTTTATAATAACTTTATTTGAATATGCAAATTTAATCGTGGATACCATAACAATTTTAACGCGAAACTTTGAAATTTATCTCGTAGTATAGTGAAAGTAATATGGAAGGAAATCTTTGAAGCAAGTTTGTTTTTCGAGTGGTGAATAGACAAAACGATTCTGTGCAATGTTGGATCTAATAAAAATGCAAAGCTCTGATATTCGCAAGCATTGCGCGTATACACTTTATTAAACGTGATGAATATTTTTTCAGACTGCTTGCAATATAAAATATAAAGGAGAGCACGTTTATGTGCCGGAGAAGTTCTTTCCCTGACAAAATTAATCTCGTTCTATTGATTTCTTTTCTAAATATTGCAGTCATCAAATCGAACTTCAAACTTGTCATCAATTTTAGACATTAGAAAATATTTAATCATATAAACGCCAATTTTACAATATTGTTTGTTGTGGTTTATTCAATACAGATTTTGATTATACAAATGTAAAAGAATACATAATAAATTTTACGAAATAAAAGTGTTGTACATTTTACGAAAGGACACAAACATTTTATAGCTGCTGTTGGGTTCAAAAACAATCAACAAATTTATGTTCGAATTGATTCGAGTTGCATCTGTGGATGCACAATGGACGTGTATATGCAAATTTACAATTCACATTATACTGAGTGTCCTGATATTATCCTCGGAAATTCTATCTAATCTATTTGATATACGTGATGATCTACTCCGGAACTCATATCATTAATGTTTAAATTATCATGATATTAATATGTTTAATTAAATTTGAATTGAATATTTTAAAGAAGAGAATTATTTTCATAATTTTAGAATAGATTACACCATATTTGTTACTTTTGTGTAATAATTTACAAAAGCAGCTTAAAAATAATGTTTATATACAATATTTCGATTATTTTAATAAAAACTTCATAAATAAACTTATTAATTAAAAGTAAATCAAATCGTTTAGATAATTTAGTTGATGCTCTTAATATCAGTAAAACAAGCATAAATTGGGAAAAAATATTATAATTGATGATGGTATAGCTATTCGGATAGTTATTTTATGCAGAGATTTAAGGAATAAAATTTCTGAATTAATAAACAATTTAAAGAAGATGTATGACTCTTATATATTAGAATTTAGTTTTATATGTAAATAACTAATTAACTGATGTAATGTTTACAAAATGTCCTATTTAAACAGTCCTTTTGTATTATTACATAACATTATAAGTACATTATATTAGGGTCACTAAATATGAGCTTTTTGTCAGGTGGACTTGTGTGAGCCGAACCCCTGCCCCGAACCAAGATATTGTGTGGATCGAGGAAATAACTACTACTGCGAATGCCCAAAAGGATACTCAGGAGTTGACTGTTTAACACCCTCTCGTGCGGTGAGTTCTAAAGTTTGCTAAAAATAATCCTGAATAGAATACCTAAAACATTTTCTGAATAACACAACAACCCTTTAATATTTAATTAGTATTAGAAATTTAGAAAAGGAAAGGAAAATAACTTTCGATTTTAAAATTAGAACTTCCAGAGCGGAGATATTTTTCGATAAATTTTAAGTTTGCCACAATTTATGCATCCATTTATTATAGCGGCAGTTTGCAATAAAACGGAAAGTGTTCAAAGTATAATTTAAATGTCATAACTTTTAAAGCTTCAAAAATCACCCCAATTAAACCACATTTTGCATGAAAGATATTTTCATCGGATGCGAATATTCATTCTTTTACGATCATTAACTAAGTTTTTATAGTTTCGAATTACTTTTTGTTCAATTATATTTTAGTAACTTACTTTTTCATTTAATTCTATATCGCAATATAGAATTATTTAACTCATAAATATAGCTGACACCATTCTAAATGCAACGCCAATTACGGACGAGCTTTTATTTTCGCCAAACAGACATTAATGGATCCATCTAATTATTTATCCATATAGCTTCCAATACAAAATAGCTTAGAGCGCGTGTTTAAATTTTAAAAAATCCAAATAAAAAAGCAGTGGCATAAACTTTGATTTCAACTTATTAATTAACTACATTCAGACTAAAATTGGTTTTGCAATTTTGTATTACGCATCGAAGCTAATTGAAATTTTATAATAAAATTAATTAATTATATAAGCAACACTTTTTTCTGCTACTTTGACATGTATCTGAGAAAATAATAGAAATTAATTAAAAAACAATTTTAGTTATACCCGCAACAAATTGTTGTTACAAGTATTATCACCCGTAAAAGAAATTTAAAAAAATGCAGTTGATGTTAAAAAAGCAAGGGTACTTTTACGTAGAGAAATTGTATATTTTCTCCTTTGTCAGTTTTACCTTTAATAAAGCAGAAAATTCTGATTTTCTACTGAAGCCGTTTTAAATTTCTTTCCAATGAAACTAGGAAACCTTTTAATCTACTCTGGAAATTCATTAAAATTTCGTTTATGAAATCTAAAGAAACGAATTACAAGAAATTTTTTAATCAATAATATTTCAATTTGACTTGCAACATAATCTTTACTTGTATCTAGAGAGAAATCTGTTGAGAAAGCATTTATCTAGCACAGTGATCTTGAAGTTTCCAAAATTTTTCCACAATTCTAAATAATCTCGGTAACTTTCCATATCATTCTTTTGTTACGATTTGAATAATCGAAATTAAATTTATTTTGCCTTATTTGCATCTCAAAAAATTGTTTGTTAGTTTTTTCTTAGTTTAAAATTCACAGTTAAATAGATGCGTGCCCGGCCCTTGCACCATTAAAATAAAAATACAATTTCTATTTAAATTATACACGTTGAAATTTTTTTTAAATAAAGTTTTAATTTTACAGATTTTTTTTATGTTCCTATGTTTAAAGTGTTTCAATTGTAAACAAGTAAGCTGTTTCATTAATCTCGTTAATGAAAACTGCAAACATGAAACAATTATGAGATTTTAGCCTCTATAATTTATCTTATGGATAATATATAGCCACCACTCAAGCTTTGTTTAAGATTGGCAGTTGGGCAAACTGATTTACATATTTAGAATGGTCCATAAATCTACCAAGACCACTATTACTAATTGTCTCTTGAATATTTATGGAGCTGTTAAATGATTCCTTCATTCGATTAGTTAATCCTGTAAAATAAAACCGCATGTTTAGTCACGTACTCCTTCGGTGTTATAAAAAGAATAACAGTTTGATTAGTTATCTTAGAAGCATAAATGGTTTTACGATAATAAATTAGAACTCGCTATGGTTTCCCCAAGGGAGAACCTGAAAATGTTCTCATAAGAAGAGGCTCTTTCATCCAACTGAGATTTATTCTTTAATATACACATTAAAAACTCAAATAACGGTTGCACTTACAAATCTCTTTATGTGGGGTCAAACTATACTTTATTACCAGTAAATCCATACTTTGAAATTATGTAAGACTTTTGAACATAAAACCCGATACATCCACATACAATCTAAGAATTATTTTGTTACTTAATTTCTACATAAAGTAGTAATAATTTTTTGTGAAACTTATAAATTAAATATATGTACTGTATATAAGTTTTGTTTAAGTTTAAAATATTCTAATTCTTAATATACAATGATATATGGTAAGCATTTAGTGTTTCAATATCTAATACTCTGGAATATCTCGCTTTCATGAATCAATCGTCTGAAACCAAATATATCTCGTATAAATCATAACTCAAATGCAACATAAACAATAATATGGATATTACTCAATGCTGATGAAATTGCAGTGAATCCTGTTTTATTGAGGATATTCCTAAGTGAATGCATTTATAGATTCAATTTCATTATTATAAAACGCATTATATTCTTCGAATAATCAAAGAGCCTTTCAATGTTATAAAATCCGCTTTCTTTTTGAATTTCAGGTTTGCAGCACAAATCCTTGTACAAATGGCGGCACTTGCTGGAGTAGTATGGATTCATTTTACTGCGCTTGTAAACCAGGATTTACAGGAAAAACATGTGAAGGTAAAAAAACAAATTTTGTTACTTATACTAAATGATACATGGGATAACATTCAAGTTTGAGGCAAACAATTTTATTGATAAAAACAAGGGAGTAAAATATTGAAAGCGTTTCCTACAATTTGTGAAAGTGACGGAGCCTCTCGTGTATAAATTGAAAAGTAATATAAATATTTCAGATATATTTGTTCTCATAAATCAAATAGTTCAACTTGCAGCTGCGTTTTTTTTTATCTATAATTTTGCGCTTCACAGATGTGAGTCTACATGCTATTCGAATCAGTAAAATCAAGTTCTGACCTGCAAAATTCAAGAGGCTAGATATTTTATCGTTACCTTGCATTTTGATATTTGCTCATAGTTGAAATCAATTTGTCATCCTTTTGATCAAAGCGGATGGATATTTCACTACGATTTCATGCGCTGAATTTAAAATCTGATCTCCTTTTAAATTCCAACAAATTAAATAAATCGGGAATGTAAAATGCTGCACTGTATTTCATTTTTAAATTTGCAAGCTTTAAAAGACGACATTTGATAGCAATACGAAAATATCTACATTATTATTTGCACAATATGATTACAGAGATATTAACTCCAAAATTATATCGAAAAATGTTTTTTGTTCATGGTTTTAAACATTTTTATACTGAAAACAACCACAAACTAAAGAGAATAAATACATTGATGTTATGAATTCTAACCATCCTATAATATACCTTTCTTAGCAAAATATTCTTATTTTTTTGGCAAAATTTTTAATTTATTAAGAGATTAAAGAATGCAGAATGTGCATAAGAAAAAATAAATAAAAAGAATAAAATTTTATAAAAGCAAGCGAATGTGCATTAGTCCCTTTAAGAAAAAGTCATGTAAGTCTCGTGAAAAATTGCAGTGATCATCAATATTTTTGCTGGAGCGTTGTCAAAGACATCAAGTTTGTTTGTTGAAAATAAAATTGAATCGAAATTACCTTGCGCTTTCCGTTATGATAAAAAATTTTGTTAGATGTCCATGTTTTCGTTTTTATATCATTTGATTCAGACAGCTAGCGATGGAAAAATTTCCGGAGTCCACTGAACAATTCCAGCGGTTTTCGTTCGTACAACCCTTTGCACCACCCGTTAAGTTATTTATTATCATCATTTATTTTGTAAATGCATAAACTAGACATTAATATGAAAATATAGGAATTTATTCATGACTGCATTATATTATCCGACTTTTATTACGAATTATGACTCCTAAACGAGCGTTTTATATTCTAAAGAATTAAGATCATTATTATTAAAAACAATGTTGCAATTTTTTTTTTTCGAGCGAATAGAAATTTATTAACGTATTAAATGAAATGTGTACTTAATGACAAAATTGCTTGTAATTTCATCGTATGTCGAAGTCATTACATAAATAGTAATTTCCTGAAAAAATTGAATTAGCTGGAGAATTTGCTGAAAAATTTCGTGCCGAGTTAATATTTCCTGGTTTAATATTGTTATACTGATTCGTTGAAAATTTAATAAACAAACTAGCGCTTGGTTAAATCTGAATTTTTATTCACAGATGAATTCGTGGTGGAAAAAATTACGAGTGTGAATTCAATCAAGGAGGATGAACTGAGCCTGCAAATGCCAATTGCTATTCATCTCGATCATCTACATAACGTCTACGTTGCCGCAGGAACTTTAGCTTGCGCCTTTGTCATCGTTGGACTTATTGTAAGTAAATAAACATTTTTACAGACAGGAAAAAAATCTTTACTTTACGGGATTTACTCGCAACGAAATAACATTCCACGTGCATGCAATTTATTTAATTAAATAAAATCTTCAATGATAGCTATCATCTCTCCTAACGTATTATTACTTTATTAAATTTGCCGATTTCCTCTAAGTCGCAATAACTTTAATGAGAAATGAAACGACCTTTGTGACACGTGTAGGATTTTAAATGTATCCGCCATTTACTTAGAAATCACAACACTTCTAAGTTAAAGAGAAATTACAAACTCCTAGATACACTCCTCTAATTACATCTTTCCAAATCATTAATTTAACAAATATAAACTTTCGGATAATAATTAATTTTGTGTTTAACGGACTTAAACATGAATTAAGTTTCATTCGAAATTATTTTGAACATAATTTACATATTTTATTGATTATTCTGAATAATAATTATAATTAACCATTTAATTTTTTTTCTAAGTTAGCATTATGCATTTAATTAATTTTCATTTTATCATATTAAATTGAAGTTATTTATGTGTTCTAAATAAATATTATTTTAATGAATCCTTAAATAATATATGAACAATATAATTAATTAATTACATTGTTTCTATTTCGTTAATTAAAAATTTTAGGATTAATAAAATATAAGTTGTGAAATTATTTCTAGTTAATTCTAAACAAAAGTTAATCATAATGTGATTTAAAACATGCAGATTTACATATTAAGTACCAAATTTCCGTTTTCTATTTTATCCTTGATTAATCTTTCAATCCGAAGAAAAACATTTTAGATTTAACGATGGGTTTATTCACGTTATCTGAAATCGTGGAAATTGAGAAACAGGAAAGGTCAGAATCAAGATATGTGATAAAGTTGATTCAGAATACGACTGCGCTGCGGGGGAAGTAAAGTAGAATAGAGTTAGCTATCTGCTATTCACAACTCTTAACAAGTTATGAACTTTCGGGAACTTTCATTTCACTTGCACTATTCAGGAATTAAAATAATGTTGGTATTATTAATTAGCTTTTCTGAAAGACAATGCATTTTTTTTTTGTAATAAACACAAACTAGTTTGTGTTTTTATTTAGCTCGAAGCTAAATGTTTATTTCATTTTTCAAGATTGAATATTTTATTCGAATATGGGGAATGATTTTATTCCTTTTGGCGCAAAGGAATATAAATGTTTCACAAAGTTATCGAAACAAAGTTTATAAAATGTATTTTACGACTTTGAAATTATGTTTAACTTGACAATGCGCTAGCAACAAATTAGTGTATTGCAGTAAAATAAAAATGTGTCCATTTGATAGCTCCACATAAAGTGTTTTTATTGCACTGTTATATGTTGCATTGTTTTCGTTTACATGACTGGTAAAGTTGGTGCAGTATAAGTACTGGCCTGTTTTAGAATCATTTAAAAATTTATTTTCTGGCTAGTAGAATTTAAATCCTCAAGAGAGGAGGAAAATACACCAATTGAAATAGCTTTTCTAGATACAATTAACGTTCTTCCTATAATCATGTGGATTTAAGTTACGTGCCGACGCAGTTCATCGAATATCCTTAGGGAAACTATTATAAGAAGCAGTTTATCGGTTTTGTCAGGCTGCATTACGTTAAACGAATACGTAATAATTGCTCTTCCAAGAATTTTTCTGAGTATCTATATCAAGTTGAAACTGCTAGACGTAATCAACATTATTACGAAACATTTTTGCAATTTAAAGACACATTTCTATGATAATTTTATTGATCTGGCATTAAATGAATAGCTTAAATGCGCTAGTTGATATAAACAAACCCAAAAAATGTAATAAACACGTTTCGGATATTTTCATTTTAGTTAACTGTCATTAAAAAAAATATTATTATAAATTTATTGAATTGCCTTAATTATCACAATTAGATACTGAAAATGTTTAATTGAAACTAAATACTCGAAATAATTAAAATGCCATATCGTAAAATAAAATTTTGGCTAATTTGTATAGAATAATTAATTAATATCATACAGAATTGACACTTGAATTAAGCCGGAATTGTTAATAAACTTGTACACGTGACAAACCCATTTATAATAGCCTTTTTGTTAGTTGGGAAGAATTTCCACTTGAAATAATCCCAATTTCTCCATGCATTTACACATTAAAGCGGTGAAACGAATGCGAGTGTTTTCTGAACTTTCATATGAAAATGTTTATCTGTTTAGAAGAAAATTTTAAGTTTTATAAAGTAACTTCCAGTTTGTTTTTCATGTGACATTGTTTAAATTGCCTCTTGATGGAACACTTCAAGATTTCAGTTACGCCTGAAGCTTTCTTGTTAAATATAATGTATTGCAAATACATTTCTTTTTTTCATTCATAAAAAACTTTAAAATTTTCTTTGGATTGACATCAACAATCAATTCAGTTGATCAAGTTGTAAATATACATTGATCTTTCTATATCTTCCTAACTAGTGATACCAAATTATTTTTTTTAAATATTTTTATATACCCACTTGTGAGGGTGCCAAAATTTTTTTCAGTAGAAAAAGAATATTGGTTTAACAAAGACAAATAAATTTGGGTTTTAAAAGCAATTAAAAGGATATAAACAAAATTAAGTAATGACTCTCTATATAAATACTTACATATTATCTTCACTTTAGAATATAATGACCGATATACGTATACATTCCCTATTGTTTGTGCTATGGACCTAAATTTAATTAATTATTAGTTGTTTTCATTGGTGTACTAAATTTACAATCTCTTTGTCATGGTATGTTGAAGGACTCTTAATGATACAAGCTAATTAATTCCGATAATTGCGAAGCTATCAGCGGATGTTGTTGATGCTTACATGTTATTTTTATAAAATCGATTATCAAGTTGTTTATAAATTTGACGGGTTGAAATATCATGAAATTATAAACGATTGATAAAACAATGTATCAAATTGATTCTAAAATTGACATGTAATATTTTTCTAGGTGGCATTCTGCCATTGCCGCGTGAATAAAACGTACAAACGTTTCACACTGCGAGCATATCCGTTATGGGGTGGTTGTCAAGGGAGGAGAGCACCCGAACCATCCACCGCCACCAATAGGTAAGTACGCTACAAGGGGCCCTCCATTTGGTGTAATTAGACCAGATTGGCACACGTACATCCCTTTGTTTATGTCACGAACAGGTATGCATCATTACCCTGCTAATATTTCACTGGAAATAATGATTCGCACCAGCGCCACTCTTTTATCCTTTCTCCTTTCTAACATAACAGAGAGCTTTGATATTTCATTGCTGTTATTTAAGTGATCGATGGTTAGGTCCATACAAAAATTCATATGTTTAAATATACTGGCCGGATGTGCAGAGGAAGACATTAATTACTAACCTTCCTTTCCATTTACATACACATGGGTATGACAAGGTTTGTTAAACCGCATTGTCATATGTTAAGTCTCAAGTAAAATAATAACTTACAGCACTACATTTTACCCTAATTTAACCCTCCAGTAATATCAACTTATTTTACATTTGCTAAAAATAATTCGCAATATTTACATTACGGATTATATATTTTACTTTATTTGTATGTTATAAATAAATCTGATAATTTTACATTATGTAAATATTTATTCCGCAAAATGATTTTAAAAGATCTTCTGACAAAAGAACATTAAGTAAATTATAAATAAAAATGTTTATCACAGAAAACAGTATAATAGAAACGAACTCGTCAAACATTTAAAAAATGTAAATAACCACGTATGAATGAAACGTATTTTAAGCAAAATTTGATTTTTCAATGAAAAAATTTACAGGATTGACTTGGAAGAAATTGCGGTCACCATAAAAAACATTCCACACGCGCAATCGATCCAGATCATTATGCCGGAAATTCCCGTTGTTTGGTGTTTCTACGCACTTTTTTAGCATTTTTTTTCGAGTTCCTGCAGATGGCACTTAATGAAATTTTTAAGCAATCTTTGGCACACTTAGAGGAGTGTAGAGAATTTTTTGAGAAAAAAAAGATACCCGTCACCCTTTATTTTGAAAAAAAGGCTTTAACCATATTCGAACACTTTTAAATTACAACGGGAAAAATTTTAAAAAAAAATTTCATATTCCCTAAAGTCTTAGGAACAAAAAACGCGCTTATGAGTTTTTCGCCAGAAGGCACCTCTCAGGAGTTACGAGTTGTAGAAATCTTTGGGAAAAGCAAGAAAATTTGGTTTTTTCAATTTTGAACACGCTGTTTAAAAAAATTAATCCTCACTATTCAAATATATCAAATGCACCATTAAAAGTATGTTTAAGATTTAATTTTCCGGATAAATTGATGCATAATATATACACCGAGTTATACTGTAATTACTAGTATATTGCAGTATAACTCAGTGAATATATATCATTAAATGCACTTGCATATAGAAGCATTACATACCAGTTGAATAATTTATAAATAACAAACAAAAATTTTCTACTTCATATTAAAATAATCAACTTCAATCTCTTTTTACGTCAAGCATTGAAAAAAATGAAACTTTTTTAATTGTCAGAAAATTACTAGTTTCTATGAATTATTGACATACATATATATTAATCATCTGGTTTAATTAATTTTTTCTTGCTTCCAACCTTGTCAAAATCGAACCTTGCAGTTTATTGAACATATAAGTTACAACTACGCCACCTACACTGGTAACTATTATTTAATATTCGACAAAATTGATCTATGACTCTTATCATATTATAGATTAAATTATTATCTTATTGAAATTAGTTATTTAAGTTAATCATTTAGATTCGTAAGTAAATATTTCCCCACGCATGTTTTAAAAAGTTCTGGTATTATTGGAATTGGTTTTAAAAATAAATTTCCTTTGCAAAGAAAAGATAATTTATAAATGACGTGGTCACCCTTCATTTATTTCATTTTCAAAGTGTGATGACTTTTCATCTTATCATAGAACTTCCCGCAAAGAAGTTTTATATTTCACCCGAAAAGATCAACTACAAACATAAAACTTTTATTCAAGATAAGAATTTTAATTTAACTTAATTGCCCACGAAGTTTTTAAACACACCCTATGGTGTATGTTAAGCGATGTATTGTGCCAAATGTCGAGGACTAATAATAAAATGGTAGAGTGAACAGGCAACTGGTTTCCTTCCCGCGACAATAAGATACCTTAAGGCAAAGAATTTACAATATTGCTTCGGATATACTACAAAATTTCAAATTGACGTTCAAGGAATATCGATCCTGGGGGTTTCTTTTATAAAAAATACAAATTAAAATATTGTAAAGAGTAATTTAAATTTATTAAACTTTCGTCTCTTAATGGAAAGAAATTAGATTTGGATTATGACTCAAGTAATTATATGTCCAAATTTCTACAATTAAAATTAAAATAGTTTAAAAAATTACATTTTTAATCTGATTAATTAGTATAAACACAGGGATGATCCAACGCGGTTTTTAAAAGGATTATTATTATTCATACCGCAAAATTACATATAACTCTGAATTTATGCGGCGATGTAACATTTATACATTACATTTTATCTGTGTCGAAACATATATAAATGCAACGTATTTTATTACTAAAGTTTCAACTACATTTTACTATCATACTCCTTATTCCACTGAATTAAGTAATTTTATAACTTCCTCTATAAAAAAGAACTTGTTCAAATTGTTCCTTGCGCGCCATACATTCAAACTATTTTAAATGAAAGTACATGGTGACATTTAATTAATAAAAAATTCAAATTTCGTATTATAGCAGTAATACTTTAATTAATTGGATATCAATATTTATGCATTGCATGCAACATGAAACCAAGTATGCCAATTAGAATAATGAATCGATTGTGGCTATTGAATTTCTGTATTCCCTAAACACGACATAAAATTTTTTCATATACTAAAAATCTTTAAATTTTGTGTTGCAAATTCGGAATGACTGTATTGATTAGTTTTATTTGCTTACGGTTAAGGATAATATTTTATGCGAAATTGTTATTGCCTGGAAATATCGCGAGCGCGTTGCTCGAGGGATTTTTCCATAATGGTTGATATACTGCCTTAACTAGTTAATTTCTCTAAAATTCTAAAATAAGATTAGTTTAAAATGTATGAGTGATATAATCATTATAATATAAATTTAGTTTGTCAGTCATTCTGTCCATTGAATTTATTGATATTAGGTGGGAAACAAATTAGAATAAATTTCCAATTATAACTAACTGTATTTATAGTTTTGTCATATATATATATGACATATTGAAAATAGATGCCTTGTTCTGATAAAATGTCAATATACAAGAAATAATTGGTATAGAAAGTTACATTATCAAGAAAGAAACCTCACTTTAAATATGGCATCAGAAACCTTAGATTGATACGCCTTTGTACAAAAGAATTTTCCTTTACATTATTTTCAATATAAATTTTGATTAGAGTTTTCTTAAAGCATCACATTATATTCCTTCATCCTTCATTGACGTCGCCACGCATATTTTCTAAACTGAAAATACATTCAATAAAATTAATATTTAATAGCGTGTGTGAATAAACACGACAGGTTATATAGTCCGCTTAAATGAGAATATTTACATTTAAATGTAGATACCAATATTAAGTTACATTTTGACGAATTTCCATCATTTACGTTTATGTAAATTTATGGAGCTTATGTAACATATCTGTTTATTACTAGGAGAATGTTTAATACATTATATTTTGACATCTATTAATTTCAAAATGTGTAATAAGATTAAGGTACACAAAGAGACACTCCGATACTTGATTTTATAAATATTTCTTTCAATTTTGAAATAGGAACAGATGTGTGGTGGAATTAAACTGACAAAAAAGTGAAGAGCGAATGATAAATACAAGTGCAAACATCTTGGACATATTATTTTCTTTTAATATGATATACTAAAAAATATAACTATATCGAGTTTTAAGTTTTACCAACAAATTGTCGTATCCACAATCTTTGCTTCTGGATTAATTAATTTCATGGGTATTAGCCCTCCTTAGGTTCAATCTATAATTAACATTATCTATTTCGATAATTGGACACAAGAGCTAATAATTCGAAAGATCTATGATGCCAATTGATCGACTTGCCACCACCTGCTCGAATTGGCGTAGTTTTTTACCTACCACCTCTCTGCCACTATTGAGCAGGTTAAGCAAGATTCATAAAACGGTTCGCGATGGACGTACACTAAGACAAGACTCCTGAGCGTCCGGCATTATTGCAATTAGCTCAAGCTATGCTATATGAAACGAGATGATTATTAATTAGTTGATTCCAATTACGTTAATGAACAAACAGGAGCTCAAGCGTGAATAATGTATATGCACAATAATAAACCAATATCTTCCAAACACTATATTAGTAGTACATATTTAGAAATGATTTTGCCTTTTGATTAGGTAGTTGGAGAGCAAGAAAAACGTACAATAGATAAAAAGAATTTTAAACGTTAAATATTTATAGCCAAATTTAGAAGAAAAGAAAACGGTTGAGGTCCAGGGTTCGTTTCCAGCAATATTTATTAAAAAATTTCAATTATTATTTTTATTAAAATTTATGATCATGACCTAAGTCTTAAGCGTATTTTATTTGTAAATTATACTGTAAGTACGTAACATATTTGCCAGTTTCATACATGCAGCAATGAAACGAAATGTTATTACAATAAAAACTTTTCATCCCAATTTGATTATGAAAGTTTATATGTGAAATGGAGAGTGGAAAGTTCCACGAAATAATTGCAAGTTCACAGAAAATAATTTGTCGGAAGGGAAGCTCAGAAATATTTGATGCAAAATCTTTTTGTGGTTTTCATGATAGTGGGTAGTGAATTTGAAGAATTTCAATCTGGAAACATGAAATAAATTAAAATGAATATAGCTAACACTGTAAACAAAGGACTAAAGTGGTTTTACAGAAATAATTGTGGAAACTAGTGTATGCATTTAAAAATTTCAAAGTATGTTTTGCAGTTATAAAGTGGACTTTACAAATACAAATGATTGCAAAATGTACGATATTAAAACTTGTACTTCATTGAAGTAGCTAATTCAGATTAAAATGTTTCTATTGCGAATACAATATAACAAAATCCTTTAATTTGATATTGTTTTAAATAAATAATGATGATCTCTCATATTTTTTCATTTAAATGCATAATTTTTGAGTAATTCAGAGTAGAAGAAACACGATCTTTAGGAGATACATGTAAATAAAATGTAGGCGGTTTATATTTTGTTTTGACGAATGTATAAATGACAAATATTGATTATAGAATTTTATCCGTTCTGAAAAGAAACGGGTCTAGAGTAGTATGTGTATAAAAAAAGTTCATTAGTGATGAATAATTGGAATCTATGAGGAGGAAAGAACATAAATGAGAAAACGCATGTTTTCGTTGGATATAAATATGAAATTCTCTATGAGATTAGCGAGGAGGTATAGAACGAATATGAAAGGATTCATGAAATTGACGTGGAACGTGGAAACATGAAAAAATGTGAGATTAGTACTATAATCCCTCAAAATAGTGTTTTGAATACCCTCTAGGGAATTAGAATGTACATATTCGATCCTGAAACGGAATACGAAATAATTATTGGAATATTTAAAATGCAAATGTCTAAAGTTATTAGTGTACTAATTTATAAAATTTTAATTTATTGTAATATAAGCCTTAAGTGTTTTAAAACAGATTGTTAAGTAAATATTGTAAAGTGATTTGCTTACATATCAATTTTCTAACGTGTTAAGTATTAAAATTGATATTGATGGATTTGCGTCGTATGTGTAGGGTTACAGAAAAATCCGGTTGCAATTCGATCGTGGTGGTTCATTGTGAAATGGAATTATTTTTCTCAATATGTCACTATCAAGGAAAGGTATAGGGCATGGCGGCATTGATTCTTTCCCACTATCCAGAAACTAAAATATATCTTAGAAGAAATTTAAAATTTATCCTGACATAATACAGGTTTGAAAATCAAGTTCATTATATAAGAAGGGTGACATTTAATTTTTGATATCTGATGCAATCAAGTCGCTACGGAATTAAAAATTATGCCGGAAGATAAAAATATTCTTTTAATATTTCCTGGGACATTTAAAGAGGGTGCCCTTATTAAAATGAAAGAATTTAGAAAAATTCCCGTTTCATATTAATAAGAAGCTGTCGTTTTATTTGTTAGTAAGGAAATTGTGTTGCTACAAACGAATTTCACGCCCGCAAACTGACTTTTTGTCTTTTTGACCTTATTTATTAACGCGTCGTACCCTTTTCGTATCCGGAGCTTACTGCTCCGGGGTCTACCTTAATAAATTGAATGTGAAATACATGTGTTGTTTGGCGTGTTAGTTTTCGAATTTGCGCGAATTGATTTGTCGTCGGTGTTTTTGTTTTACCTTTATATTGAAATTGGCAGATGGTTCGAGTTCAACATGAATTATTTATGTTACAGTGAATGGTTTAGTGGGAAGGATAAAGCACCGATGGCTACACCTAGCAGGAGTCTGCCTTCCTTGGATACTACAGATATGTACTACACTCTTGATTTCAGCGACAGTCAAAGTTCTCCTCTAATCCAGTGAATCTGAGGATTTCTTATTAATCTTTAAAGGCAGAGATTGGGACGGGACAGAGCACTTATTTACAGCATACGTGTACTTTTGCACTTTATTTTCCGAATTTTGATCTGCAAAGCACGAATCAAATAACGAGGATCGTTAAGTATTGGCAGTGATTTATTATATTGCATTTTACGTTTTCCAATTTTAATCATTTTCTTCCACTCTTCCTTTTATTTAACATTATCAACTCAACGGTTGGAATAAAGTAAAAATGATTCATTCCAAAAAATTGCGCGCAAATTTACGAAAGGAATATATTTAGAAGACTGCTTGTATACACAAGGAAACAAAACAATGAAAAGAATCATTTCATTTTGTTACTTAAATTTTAATATATTTGTAATGCAGTGACGTATCTTAAAAATTCGGGACCAAAATTAAGATTGTAATAAAAGCTCATCCAATATATATCTATAGATATAATACGTTCAAGTTATTAATCTCAAAACTGGAAAAATATAGATTAACACTTTATGAAAAGTATGAAACTTAAGAAAAAATTATTTTAAAAATTTTTTGAAATGTATTAGAATTTAAAATTATTAAAAATAAAATGTTTATCCTTGTACATTTTGAACAGGATAAGTGATGCTACCGAAGTGAACTTAAATATTAAAATAAGAAATCATGATTCAATATCTGCATATCCATTATCTAATTTGCTTACGTATTATGATAGAAATTTTTCCACCATAATACCATAAGTTAACTAAAAACGCGATAAAAGAAAATGATAACTTATAAGACATAATTTTTAAAGAAGATAGAAATCTATAATCTACAATGTTATATATTGCCCTGTAAAGAAATTGTTTAGAAGTTCCATAAACCTACAAAGTAATAAAGAATAAGAAAATATGTTCTTTTCTAAATTTCCCCTATTACAGTTTTAGTTCTAAAATTTAAAAGAACTCTAAACCGTTATCTAAAAATAACAATATTTAATCATTGCGAAATATATAATACCGGTATAATACATTAAAGTATTTCTCTTCAAATGCTTAAAAATGCAATTCAAAAGCAATTTGATGCAATAATATGTACAAGAATTTTGTCATGATTAATTGAGGTGGTTACTGCTATTGATGTTGTTTTAATGAAAAAATAAATAAAGTATATAAGATAATTTTTAAGCATTTTGAAAGAAATAAAAATTATAATAAGATAAAAAATAATTTTACCTTCTTAAGAAAATCTTCTTGTAAGTTAAAATCATTAAATATACATTTTTCTGAAACAGCAGCTATATACCACAAAATTTTTGGGATACTAAGTCCAAAAGAAAAAATTGTACATTTAAATATAAAAAGGAAATAGCTCCTAAAAATTTTAAAGTTTAAAACAAAAAAGTATTAAACATATAAAGCTGCTGTTCATGAAACAGATATCAAACAATTTTTGAACGGACTACGCACACGATGTATCAAAAAAAAATTGTGTTGATAAGATACATTAGATGATGGATATCAATTACTATACACTTATAAAAGTTACTATTCAATCTAAAGTAACTAAAAAGTAAAAAATTTATATACTTCAGAAATGTACGAGAAGAACGAAGATTTATCTCGATTGATTTCTTGAGTGAACAATTGCACACATTAGGTTATTGGAAAACTGAATGAAATTCATTTTTAAATCTGTTATTAAAATTTTTATAAATCAAATAATAAAAATATTAAAGAAATAAAATTAGAATAAAAAGTTACATAGTTAGTAATAAAAGTTAAGATCACATACCCATTTTTGAGATTAATTTATACTTGCGCTTTTTCATTGATATGAAATTACATATTGATTAAAAAAAATCAAACCTATTTCATATTGATGATACCTTGCCATAATTTGTACATGTACAAGGGAGCAAATCTTCTTTATTAAAAACGCACCCATACCATAAAAAGAATTTGTTACTTTTCCGAAAACTTTTATCTTCAAAATGTGTAATCTATTTATTGTATAAATGTAATAATATGTAAGATATTGAACAAATTAATTTTATGTGTATAAGCGTACATGTACAAATGCAGAGGGCATAAATCTATTTATATATAAGAGCCTATTACATTTCTTACTCTAACACCCTGAATGGAAACAGTTGCGTCACTGATGTAGGCCTTGTAAAAGTATATATAACATATATAAATTATAGAAATTTTCCATTCTGTTTTAGCGCTGTACATCGCCGAAATACATATTTTACAAAACCTATCCCTCCCCATACTCACTGATTTAATTAATTTATTGCTGCTTTAGTTTAGTAAGTAGGTTACATCAAAGGACCTCCTTCGTTTCATTGATATAAAAGCGAGGGTATATAGTAAGTTGTTGAAATGTAAAGAAAACTTGTTAACAGTTTTTTAAATGTATGGAGAAACTGACGCATGTTTAGGGTTATTTGAAGAAGTGCTAATCGTCTTTTTTTATTAGACAAAATGTACCATGTTTGTATTTCCTAAATTGATGTAAAGGAGTCTAACATCTCCTAGGAATATATCAAACCCAATGTGAGCTTCAGATAATCCTTCATTTATTTAATTATTTTTAAACTTAAGAGAACTGATGTATGTAAATATATCTTTGTACCTTGCAGAAACGTGAACACGTTTTGTCTTAGTATCCATCTGTTTTCTGTTCTATGCAGTGTATTAGAATGCTATTTCTAATTAAACAGAACTGTGTACTCAAATTATAATAAAATAATATATTAATCTAATTATTTGCATCTGTTTTTCCATTTATTCTTTAAAATGCATCCTTACAGTTGTGGTGATTTTTCCACGCAGATGCACCGAATGGGTAAGTACTTGATATTAAAAATATTTTAATTTATGGCAAAAATTTATGCAATTAAAAATTCTAATAATAACAAATTCAAATAAAATGTATATTACTTTTTTGGAATGTAAAAATATTTATTCTGAAAGAGTCCGAAAATTAAGAAAATGAGTCCGTAAAATAGCATTTTTACGGACTCTTAATGCAATTTAGTGAATGTTGCAATGTTAATATCATCATATTATATTTGAAGCACAAATCTTAAAGAATTTTATTAAAATTATAAAAAATAGAAGAAACCAACAAATCAAATTAAATTTAAATAAATTTGTTTCGCTCTCTTCGTTCCCATTTAGTTCCTTCTTTTGATTGTGTTCCCTTAATAATTTATACATCAAGCGCACACAAATAGGATGGTTTCCATTGAATTTCGCTCTAAAAGAATTATTAACTTCCCTAATGGTATTAATTTAATATACCTTTTCTATTAAGATAAGAACGGAAGTAATACATTTACCAAATGTAACATTTATGTGGAAAAAGAGTTTACGTCATTAATTTCACAATGGCGCTGTCAGATGCATTCTTTTGTAAGGATATTAGATAAAATTGCCATAAATTATTTTACAGCTTAGCTTGTAAGTGTTAATTTTTTCTGGACATCAAGAACATATCAAATCAGTTTATTTAATTCTATTATTCTTGTTTTTATCTTTGCCGAAAAATACTGCGGTTTATAAATAAAAGTTGTTATTTCATGAAATGAAAAAAAAAGGTCTAATAAGACTAATATTAAATTCTGAGGCAAGATTTTAAATTTTCATATGTAAACAATATACCTGGACAACAACCGTGATAAATAAATAAAACAAGTTTTTTCTCGTTTTTCTCTATTGGCTCTGTATGAATCTGGTTGCTAACAGACCTGAAACAGGACCCTTTTCATATCGAGTACGTTTCACAATTTTTTTATGCTAACAATCAATTTAAACAATTTAAAATTTAAACTAAATTTAAGGTATTTTATATCAAAAGGTTGTCCATCATTTCACACTAGCACAATTTCCACAATATGTAGACTTTCTTAAGATTATAAATATTAAAATGTTCTTACCTAAAAAAAAATTATCCCATGGTTGTAGATGGAAACATCTGTGTGAGACACAAAGAAAATACAATTTATTTAGTAAATAACAATAAAATAATACTAATACATATTTATTAAAAGTAACATTAAACATTTTACATATACAATGGAATTTGTTTGATTCGAACAAGTAATAAATATTTTACAACAAAATCTAAAATAAAATAAATATTTAACAAACATTAAAAATATTGAAATCTAAAGATCATTTTTAGAAAGAAAGTTTGGAACATTTTAAATGGAATATTGTTCTATTTCATAACAAGTCAACTGAAAAACTTTTTTCCTTATTTTATTTATTACCGTTGCACTTACTTTGAAGTAATTAAATTTTATTTTGCGTTTAATAAACTAATCAGTCCTCCAACAATATTTTGATTACTTACCGTATTACCGGTTTCATCTCAATTTGAGCTATTCTCAAACATAATCATAATGTTAATGTTACGTGAAGGATTGCCATTTACCATTATAAATGTCAATCATCTTCATGTAATATTATAATTACATTTGAAATGACTCAAAAGTACCGAAACCGGTAAGCTAAGCAATAAAAATATTGTAGAAGGACGATTTGTCCAGTCGCTATGCAATTGTTTGACTTGTGTCGGGCTAAAATTTTTTACTTTTTTCTTTGACAAAAATTGACATTACTGTATACAAATGAAATTTATTGTTATTTAATAATAAAATATAACAGTACTAATCCAGTACAATAAAGTAATTTCTTAAAAATGTTAATAGGTGGTGATAATCTAAATTAAATTTTATTTAAAAGTAAAGACTTGTGTTTATCATTTAAACCTATTTGTTTGAGTTATTTCAAAAGAAAGAAAATTGAAATTTTCAGATGTGCATTTAGATTTTTTTTTTTTAATTTTCAAAATTTACCCCCTTGTTCTCGCAGTTAAACAATTAACTTAAAATTTAGAATATTCCGAACTGATTTCTTGCGGCTTTAAAATGTTTAATAAAGAACCTATATGGATCAATATTTTTTTACCGCAATATAGGAAAAGTGCTTGCAACATGTAATGTTAAAGCAATATCCTCCCCGCATTAGATTAATTTTCGCAGTTCAGGTTTCCACATAAATTGTAGACACATGTGAATGAGTAAATGTTGCAGGGAGATATATTTCAGGAATATATTTTGAAGTAACCGGCACATGTGGCACAATTTCAAGAAATTCTTCCTGACATTTCATATGTATGAGACACGGATCGTACAAACGAACAATCCTGCACCAGTTTCTGTAGTTTTTTTCTGTCTTTTTTTTTCGTTTATTAGCTCCACTCCGCTTAAAGATATGCCAACCAATCCATCGAAAAACATCTTAAATTAATTTGATTACTTAAAGAATCATTTCCAGTTAAATGTACATCGATTAAAGACCTTAAATAACTCCCGTGAGTTACTCCAAACTTTTCTAATCAATACAATCCTGCAAACCATTTATTCTAAATCAGATATTCCGAATTTATCCTTGATAATTTTTGAAGTTCAAGATTTATGTAAGCTAATCGAATCAAGGGAAGCTTAAAATGTCATTTCGATTTATGCGAAAGTTTTTTTTTTATTATTTCATACAATTCTATTTTAGAACGGAAAGACAATTTAATCAGCTTCTAGACGAGTGTCACTACATGCGGTAGGATTTAGAGATGATTGCTTTTACTGTATGATTTCTCCTTATGCGTTTGCTAGATTTTCTTGAAAAATTGAACTTGAAGAAAATATCTTGGAATCAAGAAAATGTGGTGGTGGAAAAGATTATAGACAAAATTTAACAATGATGAAAATATACAATTTTTATAACGTGCCAAATTTTTTAAAAATTTAATCCATCAAACGCAATGGATATTTGCATAATAAAACATAATAATTTTTCAAAGCATATATTAACGTCGAATGAGGAACTTAAAACTCCCAACTATTAACGGGGAGCAAAGTTGAAATATAAATATATCGTGTGTTAAATGCTGTTTACTATACGGATGCATAAATAGTCCTAAATAATATAAATTATTAATTATTTATACATATCTGTTGCAATAATGAATCGTGAATAAAAAATAGAATTTTATGAGGATCAGGGGTTTAATTAAAACATTTTTTTTTCTTAATAACCCAATTAGTTAATTTTTAATTGGAGTAGCATCAATTCGTTCTTGTCAAGAACAAAAAGAATAATACAAAGCTCTTAGACAGCATTTAATAAAAATAATAATAACATCAAAGAATTAAAAGAATTAACTGGAAACCTTTTAGAAGTTACTAATTAATTGTAAAAAAAAAAATCTATTAAAGTACGTTGATTGTTAATTTTTGCCCAGGATAAGGTTCTACAAACTAAAATTAACATGTTGATAGAATTCAATTAAGGAAGTCTTGTTAAAATTTTAAAATCAACAGACTGAAGATGCTTTTTCAACCAAGAGACAGGTTATGTCATAAGTATAAATTCTTTTATTTTGCTAGTGATAGTTTTGTTTTTAAAAAATACATTTTTATATTCGTAACTTTATCGTAAAAATTTTCTCCAGTGCACATATTGCAAAATTTTAACTTTAAGAAATACTTTCATAGTATCAACTGGATTTCAACTAAAGATAGAATTTTATGCGACACTCATATTTTATCGCGTTTTAGTTTTGAAATGTATCTTATGCATTTTAACATTGAAACAAAAAATTTTCGTGTAGGGTCAGATTAAATTTAAAGAAACAAAAATATTTACTCAAAACTGTTAAAACAAATATTGATAGAAAATTCAATTGTATAATACCATAAATCTGTGACCGGTTTCGCCACTATTATTGTGCGCTTTTATATTTAATGGGTTAAAGATTCGATCAAGTTCGCTAGTGGTTTGAATATTAATTATATTGCCATTTAATTTGGATCGGTAAATGGCAATATAATTAATATTCAACCAGTATCGAATCTCACGCCATCTTTAAAACCGTTTAATATAAAATGCCGAATATGTGAAATCAATCGTGATAACACACAATATTAAAAGTTAAATTGGGACAAACCTGAAATCTGTAGTTATTAAATTAAATTTTGTATTAAATTTTTTAATTTAAGTCAGTTACTATTAATAATAGGGAAATCAAATATATAAGTAACTTCTTTACAAATGTTTCTGAATAGCTGTAAATTTCAGATATATCTAATCATAAAGTATAAAATTCAGTTAGAATCTTTTTTCTGTAGTATCACCAAAAATTAATTACTTAGTTTATTTAACTATTTTTGTGTAATTATGCAAATTTAAATTTACCCCAAGAAAATTTAAAGTCTGATATGCCAATCAAAAAAAAAATTTTTTTCAAGAAATCTTGTTATTTCTAATCACTCACCTCCTAAACTTCCAAGAAGACCTGTAAGATTATGCACGATACTAAGGACAAATCACTAAAGGAAAAATAATTTCAACAAGAGAAAGGTATAAAAAATGACTGACTATATATAAAAAGAAGGAGTTCAGTAGCAACGAATAAATTCTTTAAAAATCACCCATTTAATTAGTGCAGATATTTTAAATTGTATTGGGAGGAGGAGGTGGTGTAAACATTTTTGCCCCTCTTTTATTGAAATTAATTTTCGTGATTCGTCGCAATTTTGCTCGGTATCGTGCATAATCTTGGAGATCTTCTTGGGAGTTTTTGAGGTGAGTGTTTAGAAAATGTTACAAAATTTCTTGAAGAATTTTTCTTCTTCATTGGCAATTTTTACACCACCTCCCACCACAATTTAAAAAAATTTACACATAAAAGGAGTGATTATTGTTAAAGAACTACCGTTGCTACTGAACTGTATACATACTTTTATAGAATTCTTATAAAATGTTGGACAAATAATTTCAAACGTCCTCCCCAAACAAAAGTAGAAGCAATACTTTCATCTAGCTTCATTTTAATTGGAGCCATCTACTCTATAGCTTCCACTTTTTTAACGATTTTTAAGATGCATTTTTATTCTTTACTTATTTATTGGTTCGTTTTTTATTATCTATTTTCAACATAATCTTGGTGCCATCTAAATCTTTATTAAAATTATTGACACAATATTACAACAAATCCATTCATCCGGTCAGGAACTCGATTAGCACTTAATAAATGAAAGTTAATGTAAAAAACTGTTCTATAAATGAAATTAGAGAGCCGCCTTTAACTTGTGCAGAGTTTTCGATAACATTGTCATCAAAAGCTGTGCACAATTTAAAAAGCAGTTCCGTAACTTGCTTAGAGTACAGCCATTTATAGTTCAGCCGTTCTGCGATTTTTAGGGCCAAATATTTTACACAGAAATTTTATGGTTCATCTTTATGTATTTTGGTATCCTAAAAACGAATCTCTGCTTTAAAGTTGTCTAAAATTACCACGTTGCAAGCTATCCGCCATTTTTATGAAAAAATAGCCATTTGTACCCATTTCCATGTTTTTTTTTTTTTTTTAATAACAAAAAAATGTGAACTCCAATCAAAGAAATATTTCAAACAATAGTTGTATTGAAAATTATTCCATGCCAAATGACACCTATTAGAAGTTGATTGCTTGCCTGCGGCCTTAAATTGGGCCTTTTTGGTCGTTTTTTTGGTTGGCCCATTACTCATGAATCTGCGGTTACTCTTTTATATGTCATGATGCATGTTAAAAGATAGTGTTTTTGTTCTACTTTATTTTGGTTTTTAAAATTTTCTTCGTAAATCAATTTTGCGTCAAAATCCGCCACTTTGGAAAAATCACATTTTCGCGACAATGACGTGAAAAATTTGTCTTTCCACTTCTAACCAGGCTCAAACTAAACATTTTGACTGTGTCCATCTTAAAATTAAAGAACAAGCATTTTGGCTCAGAATAAAAATTTTGACGGCGCTTTGATAATTTTCATCTTCTGAAAAAATCAAAAATTTTAAGGTTAGAAAATTGAAATTAAATTTTGAATTCTTCAATTAAATAACTGATTTTCTTCCGAACATTTTGAGCCCAAACACGTTGAATTTTGTTTTATTACAATTTTTTTTATTTTGATCTAAAGATTTTTCAGAAAGGCAAAAAAATTGGGCCTTGAAGGTCCAAAAGTTTGAAGTAATAGATCTCGGTGTTTCTATAAATCCATTTTCAACGTATTTGGGCTCAATAAGTTCGTAAGAAAGTTAGTTATTTAATGGAAGAATTTAAAATTTAATTTTTGTTTTCTATCCTCAAAATTTCTTCATTTTTCCGAAGACGGAACTTTTCAAAGTGCCGTCAAAATTTTTTTTCTGAACCAAAATATTCTTATACTTTTAATTTTAAGATGGACAGTCAAAACCTTTAGTGTGAGCCTGGTCAGAAGTGAGAAAACAAATTTTTCACGTACCAATCACGAAAATACGATTTTTCCAAAATGGCGGACTTTGGCGCGAAAAATTGAGAGTTACTAAGAAAACTTACAAACCAAAATAGAAGACGTAAAAAACGATCTCTTAGCATGTATGACATAAGAGAGCAACCAAACATTCATGAGAAATTGACCAATCAAAAAAACGACCCAAAGGGCCCAATTTAAGGCCCCAGGCTACCAATCAACTTCTAATGGGTGTCATTTGACACGGAATAATTTTCTAAACAACTTTTGTTTGAAACATTTTTTGATTGGTGGTCATACGTTTCTATTATTTCAAAAAAACATGAAGAAATGGTAAAAATGACTATTTTTTTTTCAAAACGATGGCGGATAACTTACAATGCGGTAATTTTAGACAACTTTTAAGCACAGATTCGTTCTCAGCATACCACGATACATAAAGAAGTACCTTAAAATTTCTGTGTAAAAAATTTGACCCCAAAAATTGCAAAGCGACTGAACTATTATATGCAACTTCCATTTTCCAGCACCGAAAACAAGTCCCTTAGTAAATATATTAACTATTGATAATATTACACACATTTTAAATAAATGTTCCAAGCATATCGCAATTAAATGACGAGCATACAACTTGAACTTTCGATATAAGCAACAGAATATTAAACAACGAATAATTAATTATTTTGAAACTTGAGGAGTACACAAAATATGATTCCATAATTTTGTCTTTATATTTTGGTTCATTTAAATATTTAAAATTTTTGTTCGTGTTAAGGATTATAAATTCTTGCATGTTTAAAAAATAAAGTTCACATTCAGAACTTCAGAAAAAAATTTACTGAAATTGCAATGGAAACCTTAACCAAGAAATTATTTATTAAATAATTATTTTTCTATGAGAAACGGGGAGGATTGCAATTTTTACAATTGTTTAATCTCGTAGTCTTTTTAGTACAAGGGAATAAAAAATTGTTTTGAGTACCAAATTTCGACAAATCTTGTCTTATTCAACCACCTATTTTAATTTTTTAAAGAAATTACTTTTGATTAAGGGACTATATCAAATTTTTAAATAAATACAGTTTGGGTTGCCTATATTCGAGGTAATTTTAATAAATTAAGTAACTAATTCACAGATGGCTCTGTAATAGTTACTGAATTAAAAGAAATCTGGAATTTTATTCCAGATTCAAACCAAAAACATTCAATTTTTCAATACAATTTAAGTTGCCTAATGTATAAAAATGAAACTAAGAATTTGGAATAGGATTTTAGGATATGACAAAATATGTAAAATTGTATAAAATTTATTTAAGAAATATTCATTACATATTCATTTCCTGTAATAAATCAAAAATTTGATATATTCCCCCTTTTTTTATTTACGAATGTTAAATTTGGAGTTTTAACTCCCAAAGTTCCTTTTATTTAAAGCGAGTTATGAAATAGAACATTTAATGATAAATTTTGATTTATAAAATTTCTTCTCTTTCTAAAAATACCTTTGGTTTCAATAACAATTAACAATCCGAAAATAATCCCATCGTTGTAAAAGTTCAAAATTAAGAACTTACAAAAAAATATCAGTTATTTTACAATGGGAAGATAAAATGTTCAATAAAAGAAAATTGTAATATATAATCCGAAAAAATGGATTACAAAAAAAAACACATTGACTGCCAAGCAAATTTCAGGTTTCAGGTCTCAGACGCTAAATCGATTACAACACCAAAAAATATAAAAATAAATAAATTTATCTTAAAATTTCTCTTTGTGCAAGCCAGCCTTATTTCTTACTTTTTCTCCAAAAACAGTACCATCAATTACTACAAAAATGATTGCAAGTGTACAATATATAAATGACAAGTAAAAATTTCTACAACTGTTAGTTGGAATTGTGGGCAAGGCAGCTTACTACAAAATATCTTGTAGTTGGCAATCAACGTATTAAAAACTATATTTTAATATAATAAGCCGTTTCTTTTAAAAGATAGGCAAGGAATGTAATAAAATTATAAGGTTTGAAGTACCTACATTTTTCCTAAAACTGAATCGTCTTGTAAAATTGTAGACATCAGTTGCTTATCCCTTAAAGCAGAACAAACTTCTTCTTCATCCCATTCTAATGTAACTTTCCGTAACCGAACCTCCTTTTTCTTAGCTAATTTTATAATACCTTTGGTTTCAATAAGCGAACACAGTCCTGCAAATTCCCCATGGTCCAAAATCATCAAATTCCTTTTTTCACAAACCTTCCTGTATACATCATGCAATCTGCCAATTGTAACATCTTTGTTCCTAGCCTTTTTAAGCATAAGAACTAAAGTACAAATCACGATCTTCTGTTGTAAAGGAAAAGCACCATCACGATCACTCTCGAAATTTGTGGTTGTTCCATATACCGAATTTAAAACTCCAACGACATGATTCACTTCCACTTTATCTTTCTCAGGTTCATAATTTGTAATTGCTTTAAGTACTTCTTGCTTTTTGCTCCTTTCCACTAGTTCAATAACACGACGGCCTATATCAAGAGCCCTACGAATATCACCCGAAACTGAAGCTACCTTTCCTGCCAACATTTGTATTGCAGGAGGAGAAAACAAATCAAGAACACCAGCTGCTTTCAAACGACTTATAAAAATATCAATAATTTGTTGCTTAGTATAAGAAGCAAAATGCATCAATTCAGGTTGCAATTCGCATCTTGCTTGCAAACGAGGTAAAGTCCTATCCGTTAAATCTAATGCATTTGCAATTCCTATTAAAATCAGTCTTGTGTTTGGTTTTGAAGGCCATTCGAAAATTGTATATAAAACGGATTGTTTCTTGCTTTCTAATTGATCAATTTCATCCAAAACTAACAAACTACAAAAAAATTTAAAGAGTATTCTTTATATTAAATAAACTCTTTAATACTTACATCATTTTATGGTTCTTTCCTAAATGTGTTTCTATTGCTTTTACATAGTCTTTTTCTGTTTTTCCGGAAGCCTTTAAACCTAATTCCGTAACAATTCTGGAGTAAATTGATCCAGAAGATTTGATTGAAGTGCAGTTGACGTAGACTCCTTTAATCTCCGATGCGATCTGAAAACAAAAACAATATTCAATTAAAGAAATATGAATATTGAATAAAGAGCAATGAAACATTCAAAATATTTATTTACTTTGCAATTTTTCTCACAAAACGTAATACAAATCGAAGGATTTCATAAAAAAAAATTGTAAACCCAGTTTTGCATAGTAACTAAGTTGGCATTGTGGCATACCTCAGGTTGCTTTAAAATAATAGAAAGTGATGCTGTCTTTCCAGTACCAGGTGGTCCACTAATATACATAGCTCCCGAAATTTTCTGATCGATATGTCCTTTAATAAATTCACGCAATTCCTTATGTTCTTTCTCCCTACCAGGCATTTCTACAGGTTGCGTACTAAATAAAGCCTTCCTAGCATTTTGAAACGGATTTGAAGATTCAAGTAACATTTTCGGTTCAGCTTTGGTACATTCATCTTCTTCAGGAGACACATTCAAATTTAATCTTTCTAGTAATTTAGAAGGGCTTAAGAAGCAGTTTTCATTATTACTTCTACGTTGTTTGGGTGGAGATGATTCTTCAAAATTCATTAAATTTTTTTTCTTACGTGCATTTAATTTAGTAGGACTTTCAGGTACAGATTTTACTTCAAGTTCCTGTTTATTCATAATTACCGATTTATCTTCGCTATCACTTTCAGATTCTTTATTAGTCTGCTTCCGATTACCGAACCTCTTCCGTCTGGCTGGAGATATATTTTCGTTTATCGATATCAAGTTTCTCTTGTTAGGGGACGAGTTTGAAACTGTTTTATTTTCGGAAGTAATTGCTTTAACATTCTTTATCGATGTTTTACTTTTCGCTTTGATTGTATCATCATTTTCGCTTTCACTATCGGAAATTGTTATAACCTCCCTTCGTTTGGTATACGCAGTATTTTTATTCTTTTCATTTTCTTTAGGAATTATTGAATTTCTTGTTGAAGAGCGTGTAGCTCGTGTAGTAGTTTTTCGAGACATTTTTAGGTTATAACCTTCACACAATAAATTTGAAAGTACTAACTTAAGAATTTAAAATTATTCAATTTTTAAATAATAATAATTTAAATATATCTTAAGACACATTGCAAAAAAATTAAAACTGAAACCACATCAGCTGTTAAAACTACTTCTTCACGTTTTGGCGCTAAAAACCCGACTGACCCCACCAACAAATAACCACCATGTTGCCACGTTGCCAATGTTATAGCCGTAAATTTAAAAATCGTAGATATTATAACAAAAATTTTGTTTGTATTAACCAAATCTTTAAAGTAATGGTTGTAAAGAATAGATTTATAAATGGATTTTACAATGATAAAAAGCATAGATTATAATAAAACATTCACAAAAATTTTCAGATCGACTAGGTTCTTAACACAAAATGGCGACTTACTCGCGTACATTGTGAAAAACGTACATCTACTTTAAAAAAATTTAGATGCCAAGTAAGGTCTTTCTGGATCTTTGGATCCGTTTCTTTTTTTCCGAGAGAATCCAATCAACAACACATTACATACATAGAATATGAAGAAAAATGCACTGAATACGTTTTACACTACAGACGCATACTGGTTTCCAAAAACTACAATTTTGGAGTGACATGTATAACTATTTTTGGAATTTTCGAGAATAAAGAAATCACAAGACTCTTTCACTTCAGATATTTTACGACATCCCAAGCTTATGGAAGTCACCATTTGCGATTCTTACAAATTATCCAGAACTTCCCAACCATTTTGCAGCCACGTTTTTTAGAAAACATCACAAAAACCGTCTATGATGCAATAAAATAAAAAACAGGTTGAATATTGACGAATTAGAGCAAAATTCCAAAGCTGTCTAATGTTGGAAAATTTTGAAGAACAAAAATTACGAGGATTTTAAAGAATGTGTTCTAAAAACACTCTACTTCTCTGGTTCTTATCTAATTTACAAAATGGCGACTTACCGCAGTAAGGTAGATTTTGTTAATCCGCTTTCAACGCCAAAATAATCATAATCTTCTTTGGATGCGTTTTAGAAGAAATCTACTAACCGGAAGATGAAGTAATATACACCAAGGACACTGATTTTAACTTTACATGTTTGGTTTGTAACTAGCAACACAATTTGGACTGCTTTTCACGAATGCTAAAAACCGTATGAGGGACACGACGCCATGAAGCCCTCTATGAAAAAGTTTGCAAAATATAAAAATTGTCATGCCAACCAGTCAAAGCTCACTCTGGATATTTATCTTTGATATTCGTCAAAGTGCATTACGTCACAAATACATATTTATATTTATCATGAGGTTTGCATGCTGTACATTTCATTTTATAACAAAAATAGCGAGACGGAAGGGTATTTAATGTTTTTAGTTGGTGGTTGGACATGGGACAGAATTCGGTTGCCGAATGTTAATGTAGCATGATGTAGTAAAGAAATGCATGGCCTGTTGTGAAATAAAATCTAATATGGCCGACATAGAACAAAATTTAGAAACCGCCAAAAACTAGTAAAGAAAAAAGATTTGGAGCCATTTTTTTTAAGAAACGGATATTGTGACAAATGAAATTTCCTTTGTTGAATGCTAATATATCATGCTGCAGCGACTAAATGAATTGTATCTATAAAGATCCAATATGGCGAATATAAATAGAATTTAGAAACCACTAACTAGTAAAGATTTGAAAAGTTTCGGTGGAAAATTTTAATGTACATGTGTCAGGTAATGTGTAAAGAACAAATTAAAAAAATACAAAATTCTCTGAATCATAGCGTCAAACGCTTTGACGTGGTTGTCATCTAATTTACAAAATGGCGACTTACCGCAGAAAGGAAGCTTTTATTTATCTGTTTCAAGGAAATTTGGACACCAAATATGTTCACATAATCTTCTTTGGATGCGTTTTTGAAGAAATCTATTAACCACAAGATGAAGAAAGGTACACCAAACACATTTTACACTTTACAACAAGCAAGACAATTTGGACTGCATTTCACGAATGCCAAAAACCGTATGAGGCACACGACGCTATGAAGCCCTCTATGAAAAAGTTTGCAAAATATAAAAGTTGTCATGCCAACCAGGCAAAGCTCACTCTGGATATTTATCTTTGATATTCGTCAAAGTGCATTACGTCACAAATACATATTTATATTTATCATGAGGTTTGCATGCTGTATATTTCATTTTATAACAAAAATTGCGAGATGGAAGGGTATTTAATGTTTTTAGTTGGTGGTTGGACATGGGAGAGAATTCGGTTGCCGAATGTTTATGTAGCATGATGTAGTAAAGAAATGCGTTGCCTGTTATAAAATAAAATCCAATATGGCCGACATAGAACAAAATTTAGAAACCGCCAAAAACTAGTAAAGATTTTATTAAGGTTGATGAACCATTTTAATGCACCTGTATCAGGTAATGTGTAGAGAACAGATTAAAAAAAATTAATAAAGGTCTCGGAATTAGCGCTTCAAAAATCTTTGTCACGGTTCTCATCTGATTTACAAAATGGCGACTTACCCCAGAAAGACATCGCGTTAATCTGCTTCAGGAAAATTTTGAACGCCAAATAAGTGCATCTGTTCTTGACTCCGTTTTTTCAGAGGAATCTACCAAGAATCAGCTACTTGCAATGTTGTGGATAATACATTGAATAGATTTTATAATTATGGACGCATACACGTTTACTTTTAAAATTGTGTACTGTACTGCACGAATTTTGAAAGACGTCTGAAGCGTATGATGCCCATGTAGCTCGCTACGATCAAGTTTGCAAAATATAAAGTTGTCATGCCAACCAGTCAAAGCTTAAACAATGGATCACATCCCTTTTAAGAATTTTGGAGACATGCGGAAATACATGTATAATATGATGCTTTCTTATTATTATTATTACTCAACGAATTTATTAAGATTTGTTAGTAATTGGGACATGATAGAATTCTAGTTCCAAATACTATTGCAGCAAATAAATGCGTTGTCTACTATAAAGAGACAATATGGCCGACATAGAAAAAAAATTAGGAGCAGCCACAAACTAACAAAGATTTGATGGAACATTCTAATGTACATGTGTGAGATAATGAATAAAAAACACATTAAAAAAATTCATAAAAGGTCTCGGAATTACCGCTTCAAAAATCTTTGTCACGGTTCTCATCCGATTTACAAAATGGCGACTTACCCCAGAAAGGCATCGCGTTAATCCGCTTCAGGAAAATTTTGAACGCCAAATAAGTGCATCTGTTCTTGACTCCGTTTTTTTCAGAGAAATCTACCAATAATCAGCTACTTGCAATGTTGTGGATAATACATTGAATAGATTTTATAATTATGGACGCATACACGTTTACTTTTCAAATTTTGTACTGCACTGCACGAATTTTGAAAGCCGTCTGAAGCGTATGATGCCCATGCAGCTCGCTACGATCAAGTTTACAAAATATAAAGTTGTCATTCCAACCAGTCAAAGCTCACTTTTAAATTTTTCCTTGAAAGTTTACTGCTACATCACAATAGCGTGCATACACTCCACTGGTAGAAATAAAATCCAGCGAATAAATGCGTTGCCTGCTTTGAAGATCCAATATGGCCGACATGGAACTGAATTTAGAAGCCGCGATTAACTAGTACAGATTTGAAAAGGTTTGGCGAAAATTTTTAATGCACCTGAATCCGATAAGGTGTAAAGTACATATTTAAAATAAATCACAAAAGATCTCGGAAATACCGCATCAAAAATTTTTGGCACGGTTTTCATCTGATTTACAAAATGGCGACTTACCGCAGAAAGGTAGATTTCATTGATCTGCTTCAAGGAAATTTTAGACCCCCAAATAAGTGCTGATCTTTCTTGAAACTGTTTCTCGGAGGAATCTACCAATAACCAACTACTTGAAATATGATGGAGAATGCACTGAATACGTTTTATAATTTAGAAACATGTTTGCTTCTCAAATTTTGTACTGCGTTTCACGAATTTTGAATGCCATCTGAAGCATGTTGTCATGCAGCCCTCTATTAACAAGTTTGTAAAACATTAAGTTTCCATGCCAATCAGCCAACGCTTACTTCAGATTTTGTTTAATATTATTAATTTAAAAACTGCATATAACATCATAAATATCTACCCGTACTTTTCATAACGGTTGTAAACAAACGACTTAATAATATGTAGAAGACTTCAAAAGAAAACATTTGGCTTACCAATTTATTTTCATACAAATTTTCGTTCAAGCTATATTATAAAAAACAGAAACTCTTGAAAAAATGTAACAAGTTTTTAGATGTTTTGAGATGAATGTTAAAATTTTTATTGTAGAAAATTAGGTTCTCAACGGACTGTTCTTTCTATTAGATTTTCACATTATAAATTTGAATATTATAATAATTAATAAATGTAATCAACACAAATTATCATAATATAATATAATAATAATGTACATGTTAAAATTATAGCGCATAATCAAGCGCAGCTTTATAAGATAATATATTGCAGGTAATAAACTTCGAGTACGCACTAGAAGAATACATAAATGATTTTTTACCAAATTAGTTAATCTGGGTATTTGACCAACATACAAGAAAGTTACTCCACTGAACTTCGCATATCTTGTTTTCTTTTAAAACCTGTTGCTTATAACAGATCAGTTCCGTATTATCTTCTCAACAAGCATGAACACGTGAATATAAAATAATTTCAAGACCAAGGGTAAGTCTTCAAAACAAATTCAAATATTTAATACTTAAACAAAAATAAACGCGAAGAAACCTCCTAAAAATTTCGAACTGTTAATTTATTCAATTTTTTAAATCAAACAATTCAGTATAACTTTTTTTTTAAATAGATTCGAATAATCACCAATTAACTTGATTGATTGCTATCATCAAATCTTGGTTAGTAGAACAAATTAATTTAGTTCGTTTTTTTATTATGCGAATTATATAAATTTTAAGATTTAAAATTTAATTATCGTAACAAAAAGTTGCTCTGCAAAAATTGTTAGTATGAATATTTTGGGTAAGTACTCAATTGAAATAAATAAAATTTATTTATTGTACATAATCATTTTTCTGATTGTTCTAAATTTTCTTTAAACTAGAATTTGTCCTTGCCATACATATGAACTACCTGTTAGCATATTGCTTTAAAATTGCGGGCCACGCTTTACTAAACACATAAATGTATATTATTTGTTTTTGTTAACGGTTACATTGTTAAAAATGTACTACTAGTACATCAGAGAACATTCAGTAGTTTCAACTTAGATTTCAATCTAACAGCACTTACTATTTTTATTTTTTTAGCATGTATACCCAATATATAATAGTTGTGGCTTTAGCCAATTTCATACAATTACTTTATGCTAATGAAGGAGCTTTATATTTACAAAATACGATTCAAGGATTAAGGAAACACGTGGATTATGGCACCAATAGAAGAATAATGCCGGTAAGATTTATTTTTTATTTAAGAAATATGTCAACAACATTAAAGCTGAAAAGCTAACATCCTTGGGTCTGGCTCTAATGATTGTTACATTACGTTCAAAAAAAGGAATTGTGGTTTTGGAAAGTTTTGCTCTTCTTCATTTATAAATTGTTTTATTTTCAATACAATCTTAATTATTAGAACTCATAAATCAAGAAATTTAAAATTGCACATATAAAAATTAATGGATTCGTTAAAAAACCATAATGACATTTATAATTTGTGGTTTTTATTTTTATTGCATTTTCAAGTATGTTTGAAGCATCTGAATAAAAACATTAATTCGAAACGACACGTTTTAAATATCGTGGTTTATTTGCTAATTCTTTTGCAAAAATGAAATAATATTGCACTTTTCACATATAGTTACTAAATTAATCAGTAAAAAATGTATTTTTCTAAAATTTGCAAATAAAATATTTATAAACAAAAATAACTTTAATTTCGTTAAATGATATCATTTATAATTAGTTTTTAACTGTAATTAAATATTATATAATTCCTCTTTTAACCTTGAAATCAATTTTTTGCTTTAATGCTTTAAATCGTTAACCGCGATCAATAACAACAAAAATTCCTTCTTCTTCAATATTTAATGACGTGAATGGAATTTTACTTGCAAATCATTTTAAGTTATCTTTTTATAGAAAGGAAATGAATTCCTCTAATTTCACCTAGAATGTATTAAACATCGTTACTATATCTTCCAATTAAATTAAAATTATTTTGTTGTTTTTAAATGGGGAATTACTTGTCTGTTAACTTAACAAAAAATATTTTAATTTGAGAAGTTGAACCAAAGGAATTTTGCGAGTGGGTTTTTTGTAAAACTCGCAGAATATCGATTTCTGACCTAATGATTTTTTACAATACAAAATTATGTGGTGAAATACATAAAGCTTCTAACATTGTTAATCAGTTTAGGGTCGCCATATTCGCAAAGCCTTTAAATGTGGCCTAAAAACAGCCAAACATTTTTAGATTTTTCATGTGATCAAAACCATTTGCTGAAAGCTGATGTATCACGATGCA
>JAODAH020020696.1:0-13329 GCA_027574865.2 Coproporus ventriculus | reverse complement strand
TTCCCACGTTAAAATACAGTTAAGAAATTTCTATTTAAAGATTGTATTATAAAATATGTGAAAATATTTAAAAGAAACAGACATATATATTATTTATTTTAGCGGGTTACATGAAAAAACAAACTTGAAAATAGAGCAAATAAGTAAGGCAATAACAATATTCCCTCTGCTTTGATAACAGTTTCAATTACATTCAAATGGTTACGGGATTCATGCATCAACAACAATTTAAAAATACTTCAAGATAACAGAGTCAATATATAGATTTCATAAACGAACTTTTCACGTTCATAAAAAAAAAATTTTAAGATCGTTACCCGCTCCTAAATACAGAATTTTGGTTAGTAGCCCAAAATAATTATCATCTGTGTATTTTTTATTTTCATAGAAATAGATAAAGTCTTTAATATGTTTATTTAATGTCCAAAACATTGAGTCATAATCCTTTATTCCGGAAACCAAACAGATTCCCCTTATCTAATCACTGACATAACAAAAAGCACATGGCCCTGATAAAAAATGACAGCTAAAAACAAAACAAATTTATATTTATAGCTAAACACCCCCGCATAGTAAAAATAAAACAAAATTCTTCGACAAATAAGCTTCCGAGCCCTGTTACCATCCAATTTACCTACGCAAAATCATAATTTTTAAATCCTTTTAGGTACCTACTACTAACCCCACCCAAACAATCTCTCTACTTTCTTATAAACTAAAACTACTAGTAATCTCAACCCGGAAAAAAGTCAAATGTGTTCACTTACAGATAATTCCACAGATAAATCCGTTCCATCCAGAAGAATCACCCTGCATTGTATCAAATTCTTATTGTAACTTGCTTTACTTTTCAATTGGTTATTTGAAGAGTTCACATTGTTCCGGGTCTTCCGGCCGCTTAGAAACCTGAACATTTTGGCACATTACACCGCGAATAATTCACGAATCACTTTTTCGGGTCAATGGTACAACAATGCTAATTGATGCGCTGACACAAAACAGTACACGCCATTACGGATCGCCATCGGACTTGAATCTTCGTACAACGGTGCCAGACTTAAGGACACCCACACAAATGAAAAATATATATATATATAAAAAGATCTGTAAATAGAGAAACAAATTAAGAAAATAAATCTATTTAAATTTTAATTAGGAAATAACAAATAGATAAAAACAGATTTATTTTTAATAAATCAAATTCGTACTTTGCAAGTAATTTTAACATTTGGCAACACCACAATTTTAAAATTTGAATTAATTATTTACATAATATTAATCATTTAAGCAATTAAAAGACGTTTTATTAAGTTTTAAGCAAATTTTATAACTTTAATTCATAAAATCTCGTAGCAATTAAATTATTAATAGGTAAGGAAGGATCGGAAGGATCCCTGTGGATGCCTGATAAGTAACTAACTTCAAGGTATAAGGAATTTTTCAAATTTTGTTTTAATTCAAGCCTTTTTACTCTTATATTGGAAGTTTTATCATCAAATAATTAATTTATGTTCTATTCAAGTTATATTCTTCATTTTCAGATTAGTTTTTATGATTTTTCAAGTTTTTCGCGCTTTATTTTAGATATTTGAATTTATTACCTAAAAGTGAGGTTAAAGTAAACAAGTCAACACAAGAAATATAAAGAATGGAAGAACCTACTGCTATTAAAAAGTTAGATGAGGTTGTTTATAATCGGATTGCTGCTGGGGAAGTTATACAAAGACCTGCGAATGCTTTGAAAGAGATGATCGAGAATAGGTGAGGAGTTTGTAACTTAAATTTTGATAAGATTTGATCTTTTTAAGCTTAATTTTAATTGTTACATTAATTTCTTTTTTAGTTTGGATGCAAAAAGTACAAATATCCAAGTTACGGTTAGAAATGGAGGATTGAAATTGCTACAGGTACATTTTGAGTTTATCGATGTTGGTTTAATCATCGGAAGAATTTTAGATTCTAGATAATGGGGTGGGAATTCGAAAAGAAGATTTTGAGATGGTTTGTGAAAGATTTGCAACGTCAAAATTGCAAAAATTTGAAGATTTGCAGTCCATATCGACTTACGGTTTTCGAGGGGAAGCTTTGGCTAGTATTAGTCATGTAGCTCAATTAACTCTCATTTCAAAAACTGCTAAAGAAAAATGTGCATACAAGTAACGTTTATAAATTAAGATCGTTTGAATGAGTCCGGAATATTATGCCAAGATTTAATTTTTAGAGCAACGTATGAAGATGGGAAGCTGAAGGATGCAGTCATACCAATAGCAGGTAATCAAGGTACTCTAATCACCGTCGAAAATTTATTCTACAATGTAACAGTGCGTAAAAATACTTTAAGAAGCCCTGCAGAAGAATATCAGAAAATATCTGATGTCATCGGAAAGTACGCCATTCATAATCATACAATAGGTTGTAGAATAGTAAAATGAATCCTACAAATTATTATTCAAATGAAATTTTAGGATTCTGTTTGAAGAAACATGGCGATAGAAATGATATCCGAACACCTCCACGATCCACAGTTGTAGATAATATTCGAACCATTTACGGAAATAATATTGCAAGGTTAAATACGTTTGTAATGGTTGTGTTTGTATTTTGATTTTATGTTTCCAGGGAACTGATTGAATTTAATATGGAAAATGATCCGTTTAAGTTTAAAGTGAATGGATGGATGACGAACGTGAACTACTCCACTAAGAAGATGCAATTTATCTTGTTTATAAATCATCGGTTAGTTGATTGTCAAAGTAAGCTATAATTAGTATTAATTAAGCCCATTTTAAGCCCCGATAATGTTTTTTTTAGGCTTAAAGAAGTGCATCGATCAAATTTACATGACATACCTCCCAAAGAATACTCATCCGTTTGTTTATATGAGTTTGCAAATTGAACCGAAGAATATCGATGTGAATGTACATCCAACAAAACACGAAGTCCATTTTTTGAATGAGGAGCAGATTGTCGAAATAATTGCGACTGCTGTTGAAACTAAATTGCTCGGTTCAAATAATTCGAGGGTTTTTTATACACAAGCAAAACTTCCGACGAATTTAAATACAAGTACTAACAGCGAAACTAAAAATTTGAATAAAACCGTTCACGATAAAAATTTAGTCAGAACTGATGCTTCTGAACAAAAATTGGAAAAGTTTTTTGGGCCTACTGTTAAGAAGAGCGAAATAAACTCAAGTTTTACAGAGAAAGATTTTGTAGAAGCAAACGAGAAATTTTTAGAACAGGCTGATCAATTTGAAAATAAATTAATGGAAAAATCGGTTATCGAGGAAAGTCCCGAGAAATCTGTCACAAAAAACGGAGTTCTAGTCGATAGTACCAGTCGGAGTTTTACCTCAAAAAAATTGCAAAGTATAGGAAGTGGATTTGAAAGAAACAAAACGTTGTAAGTTTTAGAACACCCAAAAATATTTTTGAGGTTATGTTTTATGAAAATCTTTAAGAATGCCAACCACAAAATGATTTTTATCTTGTGGAACATATTTATTGCAGATAATCTTACTTTTTGTTTCTAGAATTTTAAGGTTATATTTGAAATTTTTAGGATTCCCGTAAAATTGAAAAGTGTAATGGATCTACAAGCCGAAGTAGAGAATAATTGTGATGATCCTTTAAGAGAAGTTTTTGCAGAGCATGTATTTGTAGGATCCATATCTTCACAACGAAGTTTAATACAGCACGGGACAAGTTTGTACCTTTGCGATACGGAAAAGATCTTACGTGAACTCTTCTACCAATTTTTGGTTTTCAATTTCCAAAATTTTGATGTTTACAAACTAACAAATCCTCTTCCAATAAAACAAATGGCACGATTTGCTTTAGATTTAGATGAAACCGGATGGACTCCTGAAGATGGGGATAAAGATGAACTTGCTGAAAAGATCGCAGAGATTTTAATGGACAAAGGGGAGATGTTGGATGAGTACTTTTCCATGGAGATTGATCAAGAAGGAAATTTAAAGACCCTTCCGATTTTGATAGGTTTGTGGAATGTAAGGATATGGACTCAAATTCTTAAAATGTCAATTTGCTTTCTAGATAAACATGTTCCGGAAATGTCAGGTTTGCCCATGTATATCCTACGTCTAGCAACAGAAGTAAACTGGGACGAAGAAAAAGAATGTTTTGAAAGTTTTTCGAGAGAAACAGCATTGTATTATGCGCAAATTGAAGAAAAAGATGATTGGAAATTTTTAATGGAGAATGTGATTTATCCTTCCATTAAAGATTATTTCTGTCCAAATAAGAGTTTCAAAAACAATGGAGCTATACTTCAAATTGCTGATTTACCGAATTTGTACAAAGTTTTTGAACGTTGCTAATATATTTTTAAACCTTACACATTTTTTTTTAATTAGCAAAAAGGATTTTTTGAAATTTATCTTGAATTTAACATTTAAAATTCACTTCTTCGGTAACCAGGACAACAATAGACCAATTATGACTGTTTCAACGGAAAATTTTCTTTGGACTTTCTCAGGGTAGTAAAAATAATTTCAAATTATGCTTCTAAAGATCGTGCATTTCATGTTTTGGAACCAAATAAATGCAAAATATCGTATTATACAATATTTATGTCTCTATTTTTAGCGCATCAGCCTGTCGCCTCGTTATTCTCAAGCTCTAGCCTCTCTCCACGTACTGCTCTTAACTTATGAGTGGGTTTATATGATAGGCAAAGGGACACAGTGGAACACACTGTGTTTGGATGCATGGGATGAAGATAAAAGGAGGAAAGAAGATATCCAGTAGACCAGCTGGATGGAATCTCCTAAATGATAACTGGTGATATGGATGACAATAGGAAAGTTTAGTGGGTAGGCCGCCTTTGAAAAGAGCCCCAAAGTTCCCCAATTCAAAAAGGACAAGGAACATCCTAGAAAGGACTCTAAAATTCAATTCATTTTGTAATTAACATGTCTTTTGTTTATTTTCCGCGCAGTTCATTAAATATATATATATATATAAAAAAGCTAAAAAACAATTTTTTTTAAAAATATACATCATATATATACCTATATATAGTTAAAAATTGCAACGTGTTGTTTTAATATTCAAAAAAAATTTATATCAGAACCTCGTAATTGAAAAAAAAAAAATTCATTAAAATAAATTAATAATTGTGCCTAAAATTTGATTAAGCAATTTGAGTTATGTGTGACTAGTTAAGAATCATTTTGTATATTGGAAAAAGAGAAAACGATTGCCTACACCAATGAGGATTGCGCGCTTGGCACGCGGATCAGTCAAGGTTAATAATAATAGTAGGAAAAAACGTCGATATATCGACGGGTTAAGTAGTTGCTAGTAGTACTCATTGTCACTGCTATTTTGACTAAATGCTTCGTCGGTTGTGGTAATTGTGCCCAAATTAAAGTTGTCTTGTTGAAGGAACGAATCGTGCGAGTTTGATATTTGCACTGAAACAAAAATTTTGCTTCTTAAACCAAAAAATAAATTATTAAATTTTTAGGTTAAATATATACTCTAATTTGTTTTAGGTATGATTATAATAGGCTTAATGGTTTGAGGTTAAATACGTAGATATTATTTTAATAAATGAGGTTAAATTTAGGATCCCATCGGGACTGATATTTTATTAAAATTCACTAAAATATTCAGTACGAATAACTTTTGACAATTTACTTATAAATTTTATAATCTAATTTACGAAATGACGCATTTATTCTCGTCGCTCTTCTTCGCTCTAATTCGTAATTTTGAGTTTGTCCGCATAATATTTTTCCTTTCGTCATTGAAACTGCTATCCTCTTGGTAATCTGGTTCATCAGTGTAAAGATCCGTATTGTCGGTCGAACATAGTTCTAAATTTAAGATGGGATCAATTGATGAATCTGTTTCATATTCATTTTTAGGTTGAGTCGGTTTGAACTTAATTGTTTGGAGGGTGGATATCTCCCGACTTGGAACCTCAGTGTTCTTCAGGTCTAAATGTGGAATTTTGGAGGATTAAAAATTTTTTTTGGAATCTACTGTACCTATGGGATTCTCTTGAATTTCTTCAATATCAGGAATGGCATCTAATTCTCCATTTACTTCACTTATACGGACAGTACTTCTTCTGTCCTCATCTAATGTCACAATTTTGGTGTTTGAAGCAACTTTCATACATCCAGAATTGTTTATTTCTGTGGTACTTACATTAATTTCACAAAACGGTTCTAAAGACAATTTAGAACCTTTTCTATAAGCTCCATGCTTACTTACAGCTCCCTGGCTTTCTTGTTTTGTATTGAGGATTTGTTCAGGGTAGTCATGTGATGTTCCAGCTAAATCAAGAGTTGCTTTAGGTAAGTAAAAAGCAAGAACAAAACTTTAATTTGATTGACGGCCTTAAATTTCATACAAAAAAAAAAGTAAAATTCTCCCGAGTTAATAACCTCTAAATTTGGTAAAGAAATGATTAACCATTAACAAAAAAAATTAAAAATGTCAAGTTTGTATAAAAGTTTTTTGCTTTTGTAGTTTGTTTCTTTTGTTCAGTGGAAAAATTGAAGAAAAGTCTTAATGAAGGACAACCAAGATAGATTGCTAAAATCGATTAACATCTTTAAATCAACTATAAAATAAACTTGAAAATGTCAAATGTGGAAAACGAAAAATTAAACTGTTAAACAGGAAAATTGAACCTAAATATGATAAATTTGGTAACACTCATTTAAAATTATTTCCCCCTATGAACATCTCTCGTTTGTAGAATTCCAATCGATTACCTTCATCTGTCTGACAACTACCGCTTATCCCAATTTTTAATGGGGTAACTGGTGGTACATGTTGCATATCAAAAGTTGAAGGAGGCACCGTTGGCATTGCCATGGCTATAGGGACCTCTTCAAAAAAATTCCTAACAGTCTGAAACGTATCCGAAGTTTCATCATTAGAATCATACATATTTTGCATGACACATTTTTCGCACACAAACTGGCAGCTGCATTTTTTCCTATGGGGATGTATCGGTATACCACAATTGTCTACTTGTAAGGATAAAATTGGATTAGAATCACCCTCTCCAACCAAAGTTTCTTTAACATTTTCATCTTGTGATCCCGTAGAAATCTTATTATTGCCCAGAATTGCCTTAAAAACGTCGTTATAATTCTCTACATGACGATTCTTAAGCAACGAACGATTTCTCTCATTCATATGATTCATATAAACTTTTTTAATATCGCTATATGAAATATCATACATTTTGGTTAACTCTACCATTTTCTTAGCGACGATTTTATACCCAGAAATCAATTTATTAACAGATTGTTCCGCCTCTTCGGTGATTTCACATTTTGTCTTGTTCGGAACTAAAGCGATATCGCTGAATGAACGGTGTAAGCCTAATCCATACCCTCCGTTTGCTCTGATAGTTTCATCAAATTCATCGCTATGATCATAGTTTTCTATTAAAATTATGTTATTGGATTTGGGAGTGATAAATCGATTGTTTGAAGGTGGATTTTTTAAAATGCAAGGGGAGCTTAATTGTTGGTGGGGGCGCCTTTTGCTCCCTTTCTTTTTCGAAGAGTCGGGTTTTAATTTCTGCACGATCTCTTCAAAGAGCTCGCGTGGATTTCGTAATAATGATAGATCGGTTTGTGATTGAAAGTTTTGACACATTTTAACCTCACTGTTGTGATTGAGGATGTGGGTTAGGAATTTCTCACATTCTAAAATGGAAGGGAAAGGGATTAAATCGGAAGGAGAATGGAGAGCATATTGTACTTACCTTTATTGGAATGATTATTCACTGGATAGTGTACGGGATGATTTGCTAGAATTATTGCTAAGCATTGAGCAACGGATGGATTTGGGGCACAACATAATGCCGGAGTTAACCCATTCGCATCTAGGGCTAAAACAGATGAACCCTTTTTAATAAGATTCCTTGTCACATCTACCAAACCATTACGGGAAGAAAGATGTAATGCGCTGAAAAAAAAATTAAATTAATAATATAAACATGATTATGATAATGTAAACATGAGAGTACTTATATGTGTCAAAATTTAAAAAATGTCTAACCTACTAAAATTCATAATTTGTATTTACTTACGTTTTCCTTTCGTTATTAACCATATTAATAATATCGACATCATTAATGTACTCCAAAAGTAATAAGGCAGTATAGCTATGCCTTTTAAGGCATGCCATGTGTAAAGCTGTGTTCCCATCATTATCACAAATTTTTAAATCGGCTCTATAACGAATTAACATTTCCACAATCTGTGACTGTCCATTCTGTGCGGCTGCCACTAGGGGCGTCCTCCCTAATTCATCTTTGCTGTTGATTTCGGCACTTTGTTCTAGTAAGTAACGTGCGCATTCTGCATGACCCTGCAATGCTGCAATATGCAGAGGAGTTCGATTTCGCTTGTCTCTTAATTGCACTATTTTACTGCCATAGTTGTTATAGAGTAGTTCCAGGCACCTTTCTGAACCGGAAAACCTAAAATGAAAGAAATTTGATTTGATATTCTAAGTGATTGCTATGACTTACGTTGCACAGTGTACAGGTGAAAACAAATTGCCTTCCATTGTTTTAAAAAATCCCTTCTGTACAAGGTACTCAATACACGCAGCGTTGCCATAATAACAAGCCCAATGTAATGCACTAAAATTTTCATTGTCCAATTTCATAGCATCTTTCTCATCCAGGTGCTCTAAGATCGTTTTAAGACACGATAGATGCCCACATGCTGCCGCCAGATGCAAAACTGTTTTTCCACTAACATCAGGATTGGAAACTTTAGCACCTTTTGCTATCAACAATTGGACAACATTGTTTTGATCCGTCACTACCTACAATAACAAAAACAAAATTTTATTTTTAACACCTTCATATGATTTTAATTATAACTTACTGCTCGGAAAATGGAGGAATGTTTATCCGAGTCAACAATGTTAGGATCTGAGTCAGATTTAAGCAAAGTCAAAACACAGTCATGGTGCGAACCGGAGACTGCAAGCATCAAAGCAGTTCGATTGAATCTAGAAATAAGGGATAAGTAATTTTGATTGATGTGGTTGACAATTTTTTTACTTGTCTTGTTTGTCGATGATATTTTTATCCTCTGTATTGTCTACGAGTAGTGCAAGGCAGTGCATATGTCCATTTTTCGCACTGTAATGGACTGGGCTCATATTGTACAGATCTTCACAAATTCCTACTTTTGCACCGTATCGCAATAACATTTGAACGCTATGTGTGTGACCTTCACGTGCTGCAATGAGTAAGGGAGTGCAACCAGTTTTGTTTTTTATGTTTGTGTCGGGGAAATACGGGAGAATTTCATGGAGGATGTTTATGTTACCACTTCTTGCCTATAAAGGAAAGCTAAATTTTAACATTTTTGGTGTACTTAAAGCAATAGAAAAGAAGTCCAAAAAGTTTGAGGTACAATGATTTTTTAGTTTCCAAATTTTCACCAAAAAAAATTTCCAAAAATTAAAGCTTCATATTTTATAAGTTCAAAAAATTCCCAAGCACTTTTGCAATATCTTCCAAACAATTTTGATTTGATTAAAGTCTAAATATTTCTTACCACAAGATGTAATTGAGTATTTAAAGCCAAATCGGGATCAGATAACACACAATTTTTTCCAACACTTGTCAATAAAAAATTTAAAGCTCTGGCATTTGATCCATTTACTGCGTAATGAATAGGAGTGTAACCGTTGTTGTCTTTCATTTTTGGATCAGCTTTGTGCTGCAACAAATACTCGACACATCTAGAAAAAAAAAAAAAAAAAAATTATCTCTCTTTTTAGTATTTGATAAGAATGTCTAGGGGTAATGCACCAAAAACTGAAAGTCTATTTTTTCCAATTACACAAAAATAACAGGATTTTATGAAAATTTTCATTGTTCTTATTTGCAATTGATTATCTTCCATAAAAAAAAATTCAACATTCAAATCTTGTAATTTTATTTGGTTATAGAATTAGATTCCCTAAGCAATATACAAAATTCTTACTTTGCTTCTAAATCGAAAGCTGCAGCTAGATGGAGTGGTGTGCATCCTTCATTGTCAGTGACATTCACAGGCGATTTTATTCCCACCAAAGTGAATACACAGTTATAGTGCCCTCTACAGGCTGCATAATGCAAAGCAGTTCTTCCAATATTATCCTGCAACTTGAAATCACCTCCTTGGCTAACAAGGAGGTCTAGGCACTCTACAGAGCCCTTATATGCAGCGCAATGTATGAATGTCTTTCCTGTATCGTCTCTTGTATTCAAATCTAATCCTTTTATAGATAGAAATTTTCTAGAGACCTCAACAAAACCCGATAGGCAACAGGCATGGAGGGGTGTGCGACCTTCATAACTAAAAAAAAAAAAAAAATAAACAAAAATATAACTTTTAAGAAAAATAAGACAAAAATAAGAAGACATAATTCAAAACAGAAAGAGAAGAGAGAGAAAGCAAAATATTTGACAGTTTTATTTTCTCACCCTTGTTTTGTAGGGTTTGCCCCATAGCCTAAAAGCGTGGCAGTAAGTATATCATGCCCAAATTGTGCAGCAATATGTAAGGCAGTGTTTCCATTTTTATCTTGGCAATCAATAATAGCACCTACAAATGAAACACTTTTAGAACTCCAATTTCTTTACAGGCACAACCTAATCTCTCACCTTTATCAATTAACGTTTTGCTTCTTGTAAACCGTCCATGTATTGCGCTCATATGCAAAGGAGTCCTACCATCCAAACTCTGCTTATTAATATCAATATCATGTTCCAATAAAAAACTCAAACAACTGACTCCATGCGTACTCGCTGCTGCTATGTGCAATGCAGATTGTCCTCGGTAATTCACAGCTTCTATGTTTGCCCCACTTCTAATCAATTCTTGACATACAGGAAGATGTCCATTTAGGCATGCTATATGCAAGGGAGTATTTCCAAATGCATTTTGCGCATCCACTTCAGCTCCGGCATTTATCAATAACCTACATGCATACACCATACCTAAAAAGAGAAAAATATTACTTAGAAGCAAATCAAACAAAGATGTTTTAAAATTTTCATCTTTATAATTAAAATTTACTTTGTAAAACTAAAATTTGTAATTTTACCACTAGCTGCAGCTACATGCAACGGAGTATACTGATTTCTATCCTTAACATTTATATCTGCTTCATTTTGTATTAACAATTCGATTGTATCTACATGTCCCAGATGAGCAGCCCAATGTATTGGTCTGCAATCCTTTTTGTCACAAGCGTTCACAATGCAACCCTTCATAATTAGCAATTCGATAACATCGTTGTGCCCATTTAAAGCAGCATGGTGTAAAGCAGTACGACCTGATCTATCAGTGACATTTACATTCGAAACATGTTTGAGTAAATGTGAAACACATTCCAGGGCATTGTTTGCAGCAGCGATGTGTAGTGGTGTTTGCCATTGCCGGTCCCTTGCCATAGTATCAGCTTTGTGCTTCAGGAGTAAGGCCACAGTGTCCTAAAATTAAAAAAACTGTTTTTAAACCCGAACAACAAATTATTTCAATCATGAAGAAAGAGATTGAATCAGATTCCTTTATTAATGTTAAGGCACGAGACAAATGTGTCCAAGACACACAGAGCTACAAGATAAACAAACGTATATTTGTTACTATTATATTAAATATCCTTAATTTGTAACCTCAAATTTTAGAATTTTTAATCTTACCTCTGAACCAACTCCGCAAGCTCGATGTAATGGTGTTAACCACTTGCCATCCTTTGTGTTCACTCTAGCACCTTGTGCAATGAGCATTTCAGCCAGTTCTTTATCGCCTTTGAAAGCGGCTGCATGAAGCGGGCTGCGTTTTTCCGCATCTAAAATACAGAAGAAAGTTAGAATCGATGGATAAATTATAGAAAGTTTAGATGTATCTACCTTGAAAATTGACATCGGGTTGTGTTTCTAAAAAATTTTTCACATCTTCCGTTTCACCAGAAAAAATCACTTGGATTAAAGGAGGCTGCAAATAAAATCAAAAAACGTGAAATGACAAAGGGCACTATACTTAACCTAACTTTTAAAAAATCTTTTCTGTTACATAAATATAATCAAAAATTAAATGTCTTTACCTGTTCCTCTAATTTAAGCATCACCATTTTTCTTTTAAATATCTTGTTTTTAATGTGCTGTGGTCCGATGGGGGCCGCGCACGTCTCGCACGAATTTTTTGTCCGTGTTATTTAACCAACAGACCGGAATATTAAAGAAAAAAAAAAATGTGGAAGAATGCGAACTTAAAAAAAAATTAAAAATTAAAATGAAAACCTTCAGGAAAACATCGTTCGAAATTAAAAAATGCAAGAACTGGCGTCGAGACGTGCGGAAAAACAAAAGTCAAGTAAATAATTTTATTGATGTGACAGTAGATGGTGCGGTATGTCCAATTTTAAATTTATTAGGCGAAAAGGATGATTTCAATATTCTTTAAAATAAATTAAAACTTTTTAAATTAAAGTTCTATCTTTTCTATATTTTAATTAAATTTATATATTTTTATTGTTTTTAATCAGAAATTATATAAAAAAATTTTAATAATAACTAGGCAACCATGTTTACAAAAATATATTTTTATTTCATACATTTTTCTAAAATTAAATTTTTCCTCTTATGGAGATTTTTGTCAGTGTTATTTAATTAAGGTCGGAATATAAAAAAAAACGCGGAAGAATGCGAACATAAAAAAAAATTTAAAAAACTAAAATGAAAACCTAAAAAATGGAGGAACTGTAGTCGAGAAAAAGTACTCAGACAGTGTTGCTAGATGTAAAAAAAGGCAAATTTCATCTGTGTGATTTTAATTTTAATTAAGCGAATTCAACATCAACCTTAAACAGAAAGATTATACTACCGAAAATTGTTAATGCAGCCCGCCCGCCTCGTAATTTTAGTTTCGTTGTATTCGAAACTAACTTCGTTAAATATATGAAAATACACGCGGCAACAATGCATGCTGTTTGGGCGATTGGCAGTGGTGCGCGACAATTGTGCGCATTTGTAAAAATCTATCGGAACTTGAAGTGTAGGAAAGCCTAATATTCTTTTAAAAAATTGAAATTTTTCCCCATTTTAAAGCTCTATTTCTTCTATATTTTTAATCCAAAATTATATGTAAAATTTTTTTATTGATAAGGCAACCATACCTACACAAATATATTTTTAATGCATACATTTTCCTAAATTAAATTTCACTGTATGAAGATTTTATTTATTTTTTCCGTTTTATTTGCTTTGCATGGTAATAAGTAAACTTGATGTCTTTGTCGGTTTTTTTAAGAGTTTCA
>JAODAH020020617.1:0-15209 GCA_027574865.2 Coproporus ventriculus | reverse complement strand
CCAACTTTTTATGAGTTTTCAGTGAATTATTGGTATCTCTGGTGGATTGGCAATGTCAATTTAAATTTTTTCGTCATCTTTTGACCTATAAAGTACACATTTGGACATACATAAAGGTAGAAATGTTAAATCAGTATCGTGATACTGACATATGTCATAAATTTACATAAAGTTTAGAACATATTCTAAAAAAATTTCATGAAAATTTTGCATAAAATTTACAAACAAATTTTCTGTATGACACGATGCTTTTTATGAAATTTTACTTGTTGATTTTGTATAAAATTTGACATCGTGTCATACGGGCTTTGGTTTAGCATTCAAAAATATTCTAGTAGAGCTTTAAATTTAAAATAAAATTAATTGCAATTTAAATGTGTTTAGTTTTTTAAGATACCTATATTTTTTTATAATTCCTGATTTGTTATTCACGTGTGAAGTTGCTTTAAAATTCTTGCTTTGAAGTTGCCTTCTGCTGAAATACTTTTTTTTTAATTCTATATGCGTATAAGTCAATAAACTCGGTAGAATTTGTGCCCCGGCTTAAGTAGTATCATTCTTGTCGGCTTCTCGCCGGTTTGATCTAAAAACAATAAACTACATGAAAGTTCTGTAATTGCCGTTTACTCAACCGGAACCCGTAAGAAGAATGCGCAATGCATCTATGAATGAATCTATATACGAATGTAATTTAATTGTGGCGAGAGGAAGAAAAATATCAATTTTTGAAATATTTTTGAGGGATTAGTTAACGAGTTAAAAAAAATTGAAATTCCTGCCTCTGCCGAAGAATCACTTGTAAACAAAAGTATAGCATAAACAAGCATCCTCATTGGATCTTAAGCATGTTTGGTGAACACCCACCCGACTGGTCTTTGGACTGATAGCCGTTCACCAGCATCCAATCGTCGTATCAATACAACCAAACCAGTTTTTTTTATATTGATTCTGAACTATAATGAATGCATCGGAAATTTTTCGAATTGCTGCCCTATTATCTGGATTCCGCTGATTAATCAGTTGCGATTTTTTTTTTTTTGAGACGCGCCAATTGAAAAGTTAAGGTTATTTTTTTCTTCTAAGGGGGTTGATTTATGATGGTGCAAGCATATTAGTAATCGGTGCGATGCGTATACACCGCTGAGCGCGCATTGCACATCTGCTAGGACAGGTGTGGGGTACTATAGAAAGCAGCTTGCATTCGGTGGGCCCCAGACAGTACTACCCCCTTCCGTTCATCTCTTCCTGTCTCCGGGTACATTGACATCCCCAAAACTTTTTAGGGTTCCGTTTCTAAAAGAGGAATTACATCTATTTGATACAAGTCCGTGGAGATGCTATACAAAAAAAAAAGAAAACTTTTTTAAGACAAAAAAACTCAAAAATATATGAACAATAATAAAAAGATGAGAAACATTAAAGTATTAAAAGAAGTGCAAAGATTTAGAAAAAATGAAAAAAAAAACATTTTCAAAAAGTATAAACTAAATGAAGTTTTCAAACTCCTAGAAGTTGGCTAGAAAATTCAAGAGTTGGTGGAATTTAAAAAAATACATATAGGACGAAACCATCTTATATAAACATTCTTAACATTTTTTTTCTTATTTAACAAGGGAATCTAGCTAATTTTAATACTGTCTTCTACACTTCGAACACTGGTTGAATTTTTCTATTTATAGGGGTTTAAATAGTTTTAAGTAGGTGTGCAAAGGGGTGCGCGAAACTGTTGTGGATACCAGATGTTTATGACAGCTGCACTTTCCAAAAAAATTACAAAAAAAAAACCATCATCATACGCCACTTAAAAGTATCTTCGCGAACATCTTAAACCGTTATATGCACCGAATCAAAAATTTTAATTATCATCTGCCCACACTACCTACCCCTTTCGCTTCAAATCACGTGTGATTTTCTCTAGAGTTACAATCATAACATAAAAGATAGTAGATTCGGTAATCATGTAAGCTGAACGTGGCACAGAGTTTTCTTCTTATTATTATTTTTTTTTTGTTGTCCACGGTCCAGGTGGTAAAATCTGTCGGCGCGTGAGGCACAAGACGCAGCTGTCTGATGAATTTAAGGGCAGGTGCTCTGGGTACCCCGTCCTTCCTGGATGTGCGAACGGGCAGGTGATACAAACCTTTGGGCGCGTGCAGATGCCAGTCAGATCGGATTTATTCCTTCAAGATGTGAAGTCATTTGCGCACCCCCATTTTTGGGTGACAATAAAATCGCACCCTCGATCTCATTTATGTATATTTTTGGCTCCCGTTTCGATTCTTATATATCACCCTCATGATTAATGTTTTCAGGCAAATATGTTTGCTGGAACTAAAAAATTTAGAAAATCAAACTGATTAAGCTGTCTTTGTTCAAACAATTTAGTTTTATATGTATAAGTGCAATTTTTTTCTAAAATTTTAAACAATTTAGATACATTTAGGAACATATTTATTTTAATAGAAATGATGACTGGCTTAAGTAGGATTTTCTAAAAAAAAGTTGAAATTCACGAATTTCACAATTAGAAAACAGGAGCTTCAAAATATGAATTTTGCCTAATATTGTCGAACAAAAATGAAATTGCATTTCCTCAATTCCTTAGAATAAACCGCGTTAGTTCTCCTAGTATTTTCTTTAAATTTTATTCTGCATTGAGAAGTATGGAATATCATATATTTTTCTTGTTTCTACCTGAGTATACGTCCTGTTTCAAATCTGTTGCAGTTTTATTGTCTACTTCCATTCATTTCGAAATTGTATCTAAAATTATTGAAACATGTCAAAAATAATCAGTCCCAAATTGTATTCTTAGGAACTTGTTTTGCAACTAGAATGTCATTGTCCTTAAAAGTAGAAAGCTGATTATGACCTTTCGCCGCCTTTTAAGATTTTTTTCTTGTAATGATTGTTCCAATTCCGACACCCCTTTAAAAATTCGCGGAAGGGTCCACCAACAGACATAACGCTTATCCGTCTGTAGAATTTTTCTACCTGCGGAAGGTTCTGAATTACAATGAGATTGAAAAAGATAATACGCCTCGCACAATATTGCAGAAAATTTCCCCCACCTTCCCGTCAAACATACAATTATCCAGGTCATTTAAAATTTTTATGGGGTGCCGTGCAAAAGTCACAAAGCGTTCGGTATTTAATTAAGAGACACATATGATTGTTGGACATTACACGTGACCGGAAATGTACCCATCCACCACCTGGACTATATAAAAAATTGAAAAGAAAAAAAGACTTCGCCACTTTATTATTTTAAGGTGAACACGTGCTACAAGATACAAACGCGACCCCCTCGCGACTATAAATACACTTACTTCCGCAACCCCCATCGGAACCGTGCATTTACTGCCTCTGTATGACAGGCAGCTGCTGGATCTTTAGGTATTTATAGAGCGGCGAAAATCGGGGGAGGATTTGAAATTGTGAAGAAGCGCGCTCGCGAACAAAGTTGATTTTTTCTTTCATGTGTTGGTGTTCGCAGGGGGCCAGTCATAACAAACTTATAAATAGAGCGCACATCTCCCACCCACTAACACCCACCCGTTATTATCATAAATAGATCAGAAAAATAATGTCGACGATGAGAATTGTTCCCCCCGAAAACGACGGGTGGTTGCGCGTGTTTGAGTACTAAATAATGCTAATTGATGGGTAACTAGAGTTTTAACCATGAGGGGAATGAAACGTCGACCGGACAGGCCACCTCGAAGCAGCCGTTGACCGCCGCCCGGATGCTGGATCCGCACCACAACAACATTCAGTGGCGTACGTTCCCACCTGCATTTACAACAGCTAACTACAAACATCCCACCATCAACTAGCCTCCTGGATAATTACGCACCTACTCATAACAGGAAATGAAGGCCCAAATATGTCATAACCTACCTTAAATTGCCTTTGAAAGTGAATAAGCGTAATGATCTACTACTGATATACACCGTGAGTTCAAGGTTGTGAAAAAATATCTGGCGTATTTTGCATTTCAAAGGTCAAATCCGGATACCAAATCTACGCCCTTAATATCTGCATAAAAATAATTGTAATTATTTTAAATGAATTCCATGTCAGAAACCATTTTTAACGCATCATTAAAATAATATTTTAATCGATGAATTAAAATTTTAGGAATTTTCATTTCAGCTATTTGTCTACAGATAAAAGCATATGCTATTTAAATACTGTTAACTGAAGCAAAAACAATAGAGAAAATTTCTTCTATTTCTTTAACAGCCTTTCACAATCAACTCCTGAGTACGCCCATAAAGTTCTCCATTGTGCTCATCAATCCGGAGATGGTTGTCGAAGCAGCTACATGCTTTTCCCTTATGGACCATATCTTTCAGTGTTCATTTTATGCTTCAAATAATCAACTCTAGATCTACTAGCTATTTCTTTCTTGCTTTTACTTTTAAGTCATCATGGCATTGCAATAGGTGTTTTGGCTTTCGTCTTTCCTTAATAGTCTCCAGTTAAAAAAAAAAAGAATTTCATTAAGATAATAAAATTTATTAATACTACGACTTGGCATTATATTGCTAGCTCACAAATGTTACCATATATTTCAAGACCCCTGACTTGTTTTTAACTTTCTGATTACCAATATCCGATGAAATTGTTCTGTGGTTGTCGTATCCTTTTTCTTTCGGTCACCTCCTTGTAGAATCTTCCTGCTTTATCTACAGAAAAAGGATCATATAGTAAAAATAGAATTTTTGGAAAAATAGATGTTGCTTATAATTTAATTAACATTAAATAACTTCTGCAATTGATAATGATGATCATTAGTTCAATAAATTATTTGAATTTGTGAAATTACAAGCAATAAAAATCAGTACATGGGAAAGTCGAGCACTCTGCTTTACCTGCTAATATGCTACTTTTCAGTAGTATCGGGGACACGGTGTTACAGATATTTGTTTTGATTAAAAAGCTTTACGTTTTACGGAGTTACAATTGTTTTGGGGATGCGCCTAAAAATTTGACAATTATAAAAGGAAGCGTTATCATGTATACCAATGACATGTTTGTTTACATCGAAATGACCGACCGGATATAGTAGACGTGCGTCATACACAATTCGAAGGTCGAAAGTTCACCGATAAAATCAAACCAATTCTATCGCAATTACGTAGGGATGAAGATACTTGAAAGGATAAATAGATTTTTAATTCCTGTTGTTTTTAAGTAATATGGCGGGAAAGTTCTGTAATGCATTAAGTAGTAACTGCGCAGTAGTCTGGTTTATAGGAGGGGTGAGACGAGGAACCCCGTCGGAATGCGGCCGTGGAGGCCATGGCATGGCCACCGCGCGGCAATGACCAAGGAGTGTCTGGGATGCATATATGCACCGGTCCTTCCAGGAATCTTAACTCCCCACCCCTCACACACCCCCTCGCCCATCCTCATCCCATTTTTAAAAAGAGATTTATCTAAGAGCAGCGCGTTATGTGGTGCACCCTCCACAATCTCTTGATTCATATTAAGATCCCGCGTGCGTTTAGAATGGTCTGGTTCGATGGTTGGTTGAAATTTTTTTAGCGGTTGAATAACGCGCGCGGTAACAATGGTTATCGTGGCAGGATACGGCGCCAGATTTTGAGCACAATAAAAGAAGTGGTAGTCTCACGCTCGTTGTAAATCACCACAACCATTTATCACCCCCGATCTCTTCGTTTCGGCGCTTCTTTTTGAACCCGCGCCTTTTCGGACTCATTATACGCTACGTGGAAGTTCCGAAACAGGTAGAGATGTCCAAAACAATCTTTTTATTTTATTCTTTATTCAGAGAACTCCTCCGAAGATTCATCCCATTATACATTTATTCAAATCTTTACCAGCTACTTTTTGCTCTTATTTGGAATTTGGAAATTTTTAAGAATTTTTATTCTATTCTTTCAACAAAATCTATTTCCAAGCTAATCTGTACTTTAGAATAAACTTTAGATATAAAATTTCACACTATTTATTTCTGTTAACTTCAATAATCTGATTTTTAAGATTTCAAACATTTTGAGTTTTGTTTAGAATTTACCAACTGCATTTAAAAGGTTCCCAATCGTTTTATTTGTAATCGAGAGGAGCCCACTCTTTCTTAATCTTTCGAACCTGTAAATACAATCCATTTGTTATGGATGCTGCAATTATGCTTGGCGCGATCATGATGAACAGAAGTCGAGTCAAACGTTAATGGAAATAATTTTACGTTGAAAACTACAATTTGGTATAATTCGTAGTGTAAGTTGTTAGTAATAGCAGCTTACCGATTGCGGTAACAGAATAATTGGTCAGAAGAGGAGGAGAAGAAAATTCGATCAACGCTCCTTTTTACTTTTACGGCGCTCTTTTAAATTGGACTGAACGTAAAAGTTAGTGCTGAGTCGGGGGAAGGCGGAGAGAGGGATGATACGTTTATATATTGAAATGTAGTTAATTGTAGTAAAGATTGTCATTGGTAAAGAAGAGATGAGATTATGGAAACGCATAGTGGATGGAGTAAGAGGTGGAGATGAATGTAGCAATGGTTGGGTTCGGTGTATACAAATCATCAGGTTATATGAGCGTGGTGTGACGGTTTCCCACGGTGCCATAGCCGTACTTGCGCCGCTCACCACCCCGCACACCCTTTGCCACCGGGACGGCAGCGCGCAACCGGAGGCGCTAATACCCAGAATGGACCGATGGCTTCTTGTGCGGCGAAATTCCTTCTGTTGTTGTTTCGGTACAGTTATGACTCGCCGCTGCATTCCACAAGTGCACTCCGTTTTGGGGACGTTTACGTTGTATCGATTACTTTTTTCAACTTCTTCGTTTGGGCGGAGAGCTATAATTTCGGGTCGTTATAGCCTAGCGCCCGGCGCTTGGGGTACCTACGGTAATTTATACAACGCGAATATTTATACACACGCGTTTGCCTAATAACCCACCGGTGCCTTTCACACGTCCACGAATTTACATAATTTAAAAAATGCCTGTTGGGTGTGAAGACAGAGCCGGACTTTGTAACGGCATTGTCCCTAAACTCCTCAGAACTAAACAGGGAATTTATTTCTTTTGATAAATTTTACTTAAAAGTTAGCAGAATTAGCATTTGACTTAAAACATTATTTTTTATGCCAACGTTTCGTATAATTACTCTTCTACCACATGCCGGTAACAAGAAATTTAAAAAAAATCATTTTAAACCAACATTTCGAATTGTTACTCAATCGAAGGACGAAAATCGTATGTGTAATTATATATTCTATGAAAAGAAAATAATTTTCTAACATCTTACAAACAATTTTTAATAAGCAAGTTTTGATTAACTTTTATTAAAGTAACCTATATGAAAGCAAATAAATAAATAAATTTTGAAAATTTTAGATAATTAAAAATATCAAAATTCCAATATCTTAAAAATCAGTGTTCAAAATTTCGAAGTATAAAAAAAAACAAATTTATAATTTCGAAATTGTAAGGATCCTCAGAATTCAAAATACCAAAGATTCATGAGACAAAAGTTTGATGACAGAAACGAATCGCAGTTTGTGCGCCTCTATGAATCTTAAAGGAGAAAATTCAAATTTAAAATACATAAGTCAAAAAATTGGCCAAAGGAAAAATATTGAGAAAATTCCGAAAAATGAAAATTGAATTTTCATATTTGTTTATCCTGATTATTTGCATGTTGAGTTTTCGTGGAACCTCTTTAAAATTTTTAGACTTAAAAGAATTTAGATTTGTTCTTCTTGATTATTGATTGCTTTGTTATAAAAATTTTATTTTGCGATTTATAAAGAAGTGAAGTCTGTATGTAGGTGCGGTACAATTAGCTGGGGCCGTTAATGAGGAGGTTCAACAGCACTGCGTCTCCTTGAACCGGCCGCGTCCTTGCGTGCGCCGCTCATCTCCTCGCGCCCGTGCATTCGCGCGCATTCCAACTGCAACTCTGGTATTTGCCCCTTGGGCACACCACGAACCGGACACAAACAATCCTTCTTTAGTAATACTCTTAATCCTTCAAAATATTCTATTTTATTATTTTTTTCTGATGGATTTTGCGTCAGACTCGGATATCGTTTGATTGCGCTCTGTGACCCGTAACGGGAGCGAAACGATACGAGCGGGTGGAAGTCCATTCAATAAAAAACACATTCTCCACACTCATTCATTCATTCATTATGTGTTTGTGTGCGCGCGCGCGCGGTGCTATTTTCATGCCTGAAATTACGTCAGGGCGCGATTGCATACAAACATTGCAGAAGGGAAATTCAATTTTTGTATAAACTTCTCGAAACTGAACAGTTGCACATTAGTGCCAGTGATTAGGAAATCGCGTCCGCCCATTTATATATATAAAAAAAGAGTTTATTATTATTTTTCCCCGATTATTATTATCATGTGTTCGCGCGAGGAATCGGTAGTGCGGTAGTAGTAGTGTATAGTGTGCATTTTTTAACCGGCGTGATTTGAAGGGAGTAATGTGTGGAGATAATCGATTCGGGATAGGGGTGGGGTGGAGAGGGTTGGGTTCAAGGTCTGGCATGGCGCCCTACACCCGTTACATAAGGCGAGGTCATTGGCATCACTGCCGCTAATTCAGCTAATTAGTGGACGATGGACCTTATGCATACATACGCGCGCGCGCATTGTTTACATATAACGGATACACCATGGTTTATGAATGGAGTGTACGCCCTCGCGCGCGCGCGCGCCTCTTATCATTTATTACAAAATATTCTAAACCAAATATTAGGATTTTATGTTTGTGCGATAAAAAGGTGCGCGCGCGCGCTTGCTTATTTCATAAATCAACGCTCGGAGGAGGAATGCGTGGGGTCTATGTTTCCCGGAATCGGCCGGTGGGTCGACACAGAAATTTCGCCCTTAACGCCAAGTTAGATTTTGGAAATTAGGGAAAAATGCACTCTGGTATGTATGAACATGCGTGCATTCAGACTATGTTGGCGGCTTGCTAGGCACGTCCGGGCAATGTTGCCAAACATTGCTTATCAATCTCGTTTACAAGACAATTTTGAAACTATTCCCGGCGAAATGATTCAATATTATAAAAGACCGTTTTTCTTTACAAAAAAAAAAGAAGAAAAATTTGGGTTTATTTAAATTTTAATATAGGAATTTAAAAAATTTGAAAGCTGTTGAGAATGCAAAAAAAAAACTCCAGAAATAGGAAAAATAAGTAAATCAATCACAAAATAAGAAAAATAAATATGTTTAAATCAAAAAGTAGATTTTACAAAAATATTGACAATAAAAAATAACAAAATCAGAATAACAGGAGATAATAAAAGTAAAGAAATAAAAAAATAAAAAAATTTAGCATTTTATCTTAGTAGTTTCAATCAAGGCGAATTATGTTTTCCTGTGATTCTTGGCGAAGGGAATCATCCGGTTGGTTGTTTAACTCTATTCAAAAATTTCTTCTGCATTCTGAAGGTATTTCTCTTGTTTTATAAGTTGATTTGAATTGATAATGCTGTCTTACCACCTGCCCTACCTGTGGCCTGTAAGTTCTGCAATTTGTTTAATTGTCACATTTCTTTAGAAGACAAATTCATAACATGGCCCCTTTCATTATGTTTATGGGTGGGTGGAGGAGGGCCGTAACCTAAATTAAAATGGCACGGCGACAAGTTTTTGCCCAATTTTTTAACAAATTTTGTACGATCAGAATTTTTGCAAGGAATCTCAGAACTTTTTTAGCCATACAAACAATTTCGATTATTAAATTTTTATATTTTGTTGGAGGATTTTCAATAATAATATTCTAAAGATAGTTGACGTTGAACTTTCATTTCTTTTTTTAAATGATTTTTTTTTTGTTTTGATTTTGTCCGTCCAATTTACTGTGATGAATAATATGAAGGCAAAATGTGGCAACCCCGGTTTCCGGGCGAGTCCATAAAGTTGGCGGGTAGGTAGCCCTTCTTCCCCCTTCCTTGGCACTAAAGGCGCGCGCTAATATCGCGCCATCTACAACTTTGTGGAACGCGCGCGCGCTCAGTCGCTTCTGCAAAGTTTAAACAAATGCGTCGTGTTATTTTACCCGCTCTTCAAAAATAATTTGTAAAAAAATTTGCGAGTGCCCGCTTGTTCACCCGCACCACTAAAAAAATTATTTGTGTGACCCTTTTTTTTTTTGGATTATTCTGTAACACCATGAAGGCACTTATTAAGCGCGTCGCGGCACAGGATGTGAACACGTGCACGCGACACATGACTCTGCATCACAGGATGTGGCTCTACCGGAAATCATTTATTGGGCGCATCCGAGGTAAGCCATCTTAAGGGAGTTTCATTTTATTTTTTTATATATATTTTCCCCCGTCGAAATTAAATCGAAAGCATGAAAAAACCGCGAGGTCGTTGCCATGGTAACGCCGCTTTCCAAACGCATTCTCATCTCTTGTTTTGGGCAACATGTGGTCCCAAAGTGAAATTGCGGCCTCCATACACCGTGAGAGTGTTTGTTTATTCCGTGTGACCGTTGGAATGCGAGGGCCGTTATGTTTTGCGCAGACCTCCGGTACGGCCTGCATTCCATACTAAAGCAAAAAAAAAGTTTGAAAGAAATTTCTCTGTCCTCTACAGGTGTTTTATTTATTGAATTGACTTGTAACGAGATGATGTTGCAATAATAGTATGATGTGACGACACTTGGCCTACTGATGGTCATGGGATGACGCTTGGTCCATTCATGCCGCGCCGCATTCCAAACGATGGCGTCACTTCCGGCCCACACGACATAACTGAATCGCTGGTGCGCATTTTTTGTGTTTAATTTTTCCCAGAATGCCCATCCCACTTTCGGCGCAAAATTTGCACATTCCAAAAAAAGTTTGGCGCCTATATACCTCCCTTCTCACCACCAACTTGTATGGGTATAATATTTTAATCGTTCGATGAACAACACGCGACGCGACCTTGTTACGCATCTCAAGTTCCATTCATGGACATAGTTGAACTATTAGATAGTTATACTGTTACATCTGTAGTATAGATTCCACAGAGTTCAATCATCCCAGAATGGGTTTACCCGAAAAAAGTCGGCGCTCGTTGCTGCTCGCGTCCCACATTTTTTCACATTCAACCTTGCACCGTGTGTATTCCTTTTTCAAAATTCCATCCGTTTCCTTTCTCATCTGCATGATTCATTATTTGTTATTTCTAGGATTGGTCCAATCATACTTCCTAATACATTAGTAATCAGTTATTACAATTTAAAATGCCTCACAATTTTTTTTTCTTTTGCTTTTTTTATTTCGATTGGATTTTTCTGTTTTCGAACATTCGTTTAGATTGCCGTCATTTTGCAGACCCAGGTCTGCAAAAAATTGTTACTGATATTTATCCCAGTACAGTTTTGTTTTAACACCATCGAGTTAAAAAAGATTGTGTCATTTTCAAAAATTCTTTTCCTAGTGCAAGTGAGAAGGAAATGAAAGAAAAAAACTAATGAAGATTTTATTGTTAACCATTTATACGATTCTGAATCATTGAGGCAAAAATGAACTAGCCTGGTCGTGACATTTCATTCAATATACAAATATGAAACGAAATTAGGATTGTCTAGGTACATTCCTCCCATACTTTTTTAAAAATTGAGCTAAAGTTATGGAAAACATAGTTTTTGGATATGTTCAACAAAAGAAAAATTTAAATTTACTTTCCGAATGCAACAACTACAAATTATAATAACTCTCTTTTATTTTATTTATAAAAAAATACTCAAATTTCAGTACAAATTAAAAAACTGAACCTACCTGATTGCAAAAAAATCCAAAATTACAAATAATTTGAAGGGTATATAACTACCGAAGTGTCAAAATTAACCAGTTTAAAATGTTTACGGGCATTGTCAAAACGAAAGTAGATTAAGTAAGTAAGGCGTCCCAATTTCCCCTCATCCCTCCCGATCTGCTAAGTTTTTGATTCCACTAAAATGGTTAGGGGATGTATTTCATTTTTAAATGTTAGCATACAGCAACAATAAACAACTGGATCATCAATATCTACCAAAATTGGAAAAAGAAACTATATCCTTATGGTTCGATGTAATTTGCAAATCTGCAATCAGAATTTTTAAACATACTTAAAAATAACAATTCGTAAAAAGTTGCTAAATATAATAATAAAATAACGAGTGTTTTCTCCGTAGACCCATTTTCCATTAAAGAAATTCAAGATATAAGATTTAAAAAAAATGTTAAAAGTTGGAGAAAGTGGAAAGAAAATTATTCGTTCGTTGCATATGGAGCAAAATGAAAATATATATTGTATATATTCACTAACATGATTTTTGGATGAGTTACGTACGATAGGAATTTATAGAAGGAACTAGGCAAGCGCGACAGGTGGAACACGGCGGTCAACGCACCGGATCATTCCTGGAAAACATCCGGTCGGACCATCCTCATAACAATCACATTTTCCTTATGCAAATTTGGTCCTAATATTAAAATAGCTCCAATTTTAAGAAGATGTCAGTGTAAATGTGCGTGCGCGTACGTACACACACAGCATAGCAGAGTGCGGCGGGAGGTTGTTGACTGGCTAGTATGTTGTGATTCTGTCTGAGGCCCGCATTCCACCAACAGGTCACACATGCCGCATTCGCCGCCATCTACCCTTATACACATGCATTGCGCCGCACTCCTCTTTCTTCTCTTCTTCATGAACCAACAAACAACACCACGTGAGTTAAAGAACCCGAGCGGTTATCCTCGTACTACGGGTCCTTCCTCCTCACGTGGCATTGTTGTGCATTTTCAATAACAACATTTTACTTTTCTTCTTCTTTTTTCCCTCGCGCGTTTCTCTTCTTTGCTATTGGTACGCAAGAATTTCTGAAATAATACGCCGCTCATCGGGTATTAATGCAAGCTGTTGTCTTTTTTGTTAGCGTGCGAACGTACGTTTAGAATTTAATTAGATGAATTAATTGGTTGCACATTCATCTTGGAAACCTTGCATTCCATATCGAAGATCTCATCTACAGAATCATCGTACACACTATTTAAATGGCTGCAAAACGTTTTCTTAATAAATATTAATCCACATTATTTAAAAAGAAATGTTTGGACACGAATTTAAAAACATAAAGCATCTTTACTTGCCAAACCAAAATAATACATATTTTAATAATAATAGTGATATTGAGTTATATAAAGTGGATTAATCTCATTTGTAAAATATACCTATTTTACTATATAGAAACTAATAACTGAAACGAGAACTGAGTTTGAAGCTTGGTTCAGAGTTGGTACACGCCTCTGAAGACAAAACTAAAAAAGAAAAATAAAATAAAGCTACTAATTACGGCGAACTAGTCGCATTCTTATGCAATAAAATTGGTAGCAAAAACATAAACTTAATTGTTTAGCTACACTAAATTTGTCAAATTTTCAATTTTTTAAAAAAATCATAATCCCTACCAATTCTACTTATATGATCTAATCTAAATTATTATTTTTTAATTCTCTGGTTACCAATAAAATTTATGTTCACAGTGCAATCCGAATTTTTAAATCACTCCTGGTACTCCTCCTTCGGGTAATAAACACCTCCAACCTATTTATACAAATATAGAAGTTTGTTGTTGTCACATACGTACAATTATATAAATTATTTTATTTTGTTATTTATCAATAATAAAATTAGATGGTGGGTGCGCCGGTGTTTGCAAAAATATATACCTAGTGAATTTCATAATACGAATCAACAATTATTTTTATTGTAAATAAATTTAACAAATACTAACAAAAAATCTAGGAAAATAATAGTATCAACATTGAATGCATTAACATTGTTTTTTTTTACAAAATAATTTTATTTTTACTTACACACATACTTCTCACATGATTAATCTTTTTAAAGTCAACCGAATACTGAATTTTCTCATTCTAATATTTAAATGATATTTTATGTGACCGCAAATATTTATTTTTCCGAAGTTACTGATATTTTTTATTTCATATAATATTCTCGAATTCTAGAATTGTTTAAAACTATGGATTAAAATCCAGAGAAATTTTGTGGTGGTCAGGACTGTAAAACAAACAAACTTCAACCTAACGCCGACGTTTCGCTTCAGACATTGAAGCTTCTTCAAGGCTAATTTATTAAAATCACAATTGAAAAGGGAAACATTACAAAAAATTAATTTAAAACTTACTAAAAATTGAAAATTATAAAGAAATACAAGTTATCATTGTACAACCACTATGAATTAATTGCAGCACGATTTTTTTTATAGCGTTGAATGTAATTTATATAACTTGTAACACATCTCCATCAGATTTGTAAAATCATCTAACATAGATATATTCACATAAAGTTATAGCGTTATTCTCGTTCAAACTGCGTAATCAAATCTAATATTGAATAATTTATTTAAAGTGTTTATTAATTTTAATTGTAAAAGATAAATAAGCTCTTGAAAAAGTCGCGGTTTCATTATTGATAGCTTTTATCTGCATCTACTTCATCATTGCAGCAGTAAGAGTTCAATTTCAAAGCGAAAAATTATAAAACTTGTTCTGCGCATAAAGTTTGCATGAAATTTTCTTTTTTTTTCCTTGAAAAATTTATATTTTCGATCGGATGTTTCAACAAACATGACTTAAAAAATACTATATCAATACGCATTGTTGTGCTATTCTGTTCATTAAATATCTCTATATTTATTAAAGTTAAAGATTGAATGACAATTGAAACAGGAGTAGAAGCTTTTGTTGCTGCAAGCTCTAAAGATTTTTAAATCTACTAAAACCATCCTTTCTTCACATTATATGAAACTTTATTTCTGTTCCATCCACTTCTTCTTTCGAATAATTAGGTTGAACTAAATGTGTTTTTCGTTTTTTAAAATTTGCATCCAAATTAACCTTCTCGAGACTAAACTGCAATTCACGCCACATCCTAAATTTTTCTTGTTAAACTACAAAAAAATTTTTTCACCATATCAAAAATCCAATCCAAACCATATTCTACAATAACAATGTATTGTACAACTGTTAATCAAATTAATCTTATTATTATTATATTATTTATGTTACCGACATTCTCATTTTAGATGAAATATTTCGAGACCTGGGTACTCATTTCTTTATTAAGTAAATTTTGTGGAAAGAATGATGCCATTCGTTGTGCGGTAAGAAGCTCCTCAAATCTAATATGAATTGCAATAATTTTTT
>JAODAH020020611.1:0-10930 GCA_027574865.2 Coproporus ventriculus | reverse complement strand
TTTTGTTAAATTTTGTTGGTGTTAAGCAACAATGAACATCAATTTCCTAGCCTTAAATTACATTCTTGAATGAATACAATAAAATATCGATGTATGTATACATAAAAACCTACTTATATAAATCTTTCGTAGAAATATTTTAATGTACTATAATTTGTTTATATCAGACTTTTAACAATAATAAATCATCAATTTCCAAATTCCGAATATAGAAATTGTGTAAAATTTCTTTTACAATAATCATTAAATTTTATAAAAAATAATTGCTTTGGTATTTAAAAATTTCCACACAATTTCCATCCGAAGTAATAACAATGGAAGATCAATTGAATATTTTAAGGCCCCAATTGGATTATTGCATGCAATCATTAATCCCTTAAAGACAAAATCACAATTATTTATTATTTCGGAAAACAAATTTCCAATTTTCTTTTTTTCATTATTTTTCTAACCTTCACATTGCTAGATACAAAAATGTTTAACCTATAATCTTATTCAACAATTATAAAACTGTTGTGTTGGCAATAAAAAAAATCCTAAGTAGATAATTGAAACTGTTACGTGATAAAGTACAAGTTCAAGAAACACTATAATGTTGGTTTTCCTCAATCACTATGCAAAAAACTCAACAGGAAGTTATATGTTTCAAAATTTTTGCAATGTTTCCATTTCCTTAGAAAAGAAATTATAAAATCGCAAAATCTTCACATTAAAAAATGTCAATTGTGTCTTACAATACAACAGCGCTGCTGATCATTTTACGAATGTTAAAATTTATAAAATTAAGATCACCATCTTTTTATTCGAAATGTAAATAAATACTTTTCTAAGTTATAATTTAATATATATGGCAACACTAGTCAGTTTTATAACCATTGAACGAATTATTTTTATATTTCACAGTCAATAAATTCTATAAAAATATTTGGATTATTATTATTTAACAATGTTTATATAGAATATAGAATAAAAGTGCAAAGAATAGTTACATAACATACCAATTCTTTAAATCTCAGTTCAAATATGTAAAGTGGGAGTTGTAATGTTAAAAACCGGCTATAAAGACTATGCTACCCACTTCGCACACAATACAAGTGCAATTAAAATTTTGGTGTTACGTACACATGCACAAATTTACTTAACTATTCTTTGTACTTCGAATATAAAGTTAATTTATTCAATCTTATAAACTATTAGTCATTGAAAAAATATTCTTTGGATATAAGGCAAAAAATCATATGTTAGGCACTAGCTTTGATGTTGTTTGTGAATAATTTTTAAATGGGCCAACATATTATCTTTTCTTGTAAATTCTTTCTCACAAACCGGACAAGAGAACATCTTAACATCTACTTTATGTGAAGTCATATAATGCCGGCAAAAATTACTTATGTGAGTGTACACCCGATTACACACTGTGCATCTGTATGAATTATCTTTTTCTCTAACGCAGAAATCCCGAGCTGATTTATCCGGATCGTAAATCTTCTTATTAGCTTTCTCAAATTTCATTTGTGTAAAATTATAATTTGGATCGTCGATTATAATCTCAAAATTTTCATCCTCATAATCGTAAACGGATGATTTTAATTTTTTAGGCGAGCTCTCATAAATGTGCTCTAAAAATGTTTTCGGATCAAGTTTTATATCGAGTGATTCAAAATTTGAATCCATCTCATGTATATCATTTTCATTGTCTTCAGCCTCTGATTCGGAAACTGAAGTTTCTTGGTACGGTAAACTGTATTCTTCGTGTAGTGATGAATTGAAATCGATGCACTTTATATGATTTGGGGAGTTTTTTCCTCTCTCGACGTCTAGAAATAATAAAAAAGTGACATTTCATTTAAAAAATAAATAATTCAAGGGAAAAGCTATAGGGAATAAGCCGCGTTGCTTTATTTCGCTAACAAATAAGATTCTCCCCTACAACATTGGCTCATTCCTTACAGTTCTTCCCTTTGACATATTGTTGCACTCACCTTCATATAATAGGCACCGCGTACACTATCCACTATAGCTTTTCCCTTTTCACTCATGTATAAACAAATAACTACCGCGTAACTACAAATAGCATGCTGAACCGAAAAGGAGAACATGCAAAAAGTATCTGATTTTTTACATAACCTATAAAATATATTTTATACACACTCAACATAAAAGCATCTATATGTAACTTACTAAACCCAAAAATTTTTGAAATCTATAACATTAGTAAGTTGTAGGATAAGGGAATATATCATATTCACCATGCGGCAGACATCTATAAATAGCTTCATATGTCCTCATTGTTTATTCATATTTTCATATATTGCTAGTGGAATTAACAAAAATTTATTCTATTCCCTACTTTTAAACTCTTTTAAGTTAATAAAATAACTATAGTGAGTGTCCTCTGTGAACTTATGAAATATAACCTAAAAAAATTTGATGCGCTGTGTAAAATTAATTAGATTAAAAGAATGACGAAAACGTTTGTGTTTCAATAATTGATTCTGTTTTCACCTTCCTGATGCATGCAGCTCCCAACCCACCCTTAAAATCACATAACCTAAAACATTAATTTGATTTGTACATTGTCTTAATTTAATTATTTATGGTCATATAATGAAGCCTGTAATGATACCAACTATCCCCCTATATTATATTTTCAATTGGATTAATTTATTTACAATTCAAATTTTAAAGTTTGTGCAAAAACTTAATTATTAGTCTTGTATAACTTTTTAAGTTGAAAGTCATCCACATCTGCTTTTTCTTAATTTCTTTTTAAATAAATTTTAGAATGAAAAATATTTTTGCAGTAAAACTTACCAGAAGCTTGAAAATCATTTTCGTTCTTAACCACTGAATTTGTAAAAGGTTCTTCTTTGGATGTTCCGGCGACAGGTTCACTTTCAGTACTAGATTTCATTGGTTCGTCCTCTTCTTTATCCTTATTTCCACTACTGGAATCTGAATTATTCCCTGTAAAACCATCCATTCCCATCTTAACCTCCAACATTTCAGGACTGCCTTGTAATAAACTATCACTTTTATCAAAATCATCAGCTCCAGGTGTACCATTCGAACTCCCCGATAATTTTCTCGGCCGCCCTCGCTTTCGCTTTGGTTGTAATAACGCATTCCCTAACATATTAAACGTACTGAATTTTTTTTGAGGTTGAAACCTCTGTAAATTTGACAGATTTGAATTCAAGTGTTGATTTTGCGTCAGGGACGATGTAATCGAATCACATTTTTCTTCATTTACTTCAGTCAGACCTTTTATCCTTAGACTTTCTGCGACTCGAAGAAACGCTGTTAGCCGGTCCTGATCCACAGACACTTCACCTCTGTACATAAAGTCCAAAAGGCTCCTCATATCACTATACGGAACATCTTTGAGAATAACTATGGGATGTTTGTCGGGATGATTTACAAAAAGGGCTTGGAAGTAGGGACTACACGCTGATAGGACCATTTTATGGGCTTTTAATAGATGACCGTCCACTGCTAACGTAACGTCCACAAAACTTTCATCGTGTAACAATTGGTCGAATACTGATAATAAATTGGACTGATGGTTGTTCCATCGCAGACAAAATCGTTGGGAAGACATCTTCGGAGCAAGGGTTGTGACACTTCTTATTTGATATTGGAAATTTATTTTCATAAGTGGCGCGACTATTTTTCAAGACACTGAAAAGAAAAATTAAAATTAGAACATTGACTATTTCAATCGTCCATAAAAATATCCATTAAACCAGGTGATAATTGAATAATTTTCACAACATAACCTTAAAAGTTTTGAATAAGTTGTTAGATGCAACTCCTTTCTTACTAATTGTTATCAATAAAAAAACTGTAAATTAATTGCTATCAAATACTTTTACATCAACTGTAGAGTACATGAAACACAAGCCGTTAAACTTTTTAAGACATTTTTGCTGTAAATTAAAATGTTTGGAAAGAAATTTTGAAAAGCGCAGGTAGAAATCAAACCTCAAATGAGGTTGTTGATATTTTACTCACCTCACAAAGAAGTTGCATTATGAATATTATATGATACGATGCATGAAAGGCCAAAATATGTGAAATGAATAATGAAATGCTTAAAATTTTTCAGTAATTGAAACACACCAAAATTTGAGCCGATTTGTTTTTTAACTTTTCATGATTTTCTTTTCACCTTTATGCAATATTTAGAAACTTTTCAAAACAACGTTGAATAAGATTTTATACTAAATATTATTTTCATTTTGTAATCGCTTTATTATTATAAGGTTAGGTTGATAGTAATCATTCCATACATAACCTCAATTTATTTCTTTCTTGTGACAAAACATGTAGTATTGTAATATGTAAATAAGTTTGGATTAAATATTGGAAAAAGCAGTTATTTTAAACTTTTTGGATGTTGTAGTTTTACGCATAACAACAGAAAGATATATAATTGAAGTGACAGATTCATAGTTTTTGTAGTTCAGTGAATCAGGAAAATATTTATTGGGCCGTGAAGCGTGTACCCCCCAGATTCAAAAAAGTGCGCGCAAATTCCAAGGTCTAAATCACACAGGTGTCTGTATCTTGTGGCTAATGCGATATTACATCATAGAACGACCTCAGATGTCCCCCTGCGCGCCCCCCAGCATTCATACCGATTGCGTTTAAAAACCAATACAAACACGACGTTCTTGTCCGTCAGAAAAATCTAAAGCCGGTGCACGTGTTTCGTAAAACAAGTCAACCCCCTCACATCTTAGAATGAGCATGACCCTCCGCCATATTTAGTCGGAGTTATCTTTACACGGCACCCCGCCTACTGTACGTTGCAGCGTAGTTTTACGCAACCCTTTCCTTATTAATAATGTAGGAGTGCGCGCTTATGTTGGAATCGAGCAAGGATTTCATATAACTCACTTTAATTTCATTTCGAGGGAGAGCACGAGGTGTGAAAGGGGGTTACACATATTGATTTATAGAAATATATTGATTAAATAAAAAGCAGGGTAGGCGAGCGCGCTCGCAACTCCAATGCACTATTTTAAAAATAAACATCGTTTTAATCACTTTCATATAGCACAAATCGCTTTCAGATTTACACAAAGCACAGGTTACATTGTCGGTGTACGTTTCGTCTCATTACCTGTCGCACAGTGTCCTTTTAAACCCGAAGGGTTGTATCCCTAAACAGGATGATTTTGCACCACAACACTATTCAAGACGCCATGTCAGCAATCTGGTTGAGTGTGGCGCGGGCTCGGCAGCGTTCGGGGTTGGTCGGGGTGACCGTCGACTTTTAAAACCGCGAGGAGTTTGAAACGCTGAATTATTATTTTTTCCCCGGATATTGCTTATTCCGTTACAATATTTATGCTACTTTCCTTACTCGCGTTCGCTTTGTATAAATTTTCTAAAACCACATTGAAAAATAAAATTTACCCGCGTATAAACCTTACAGTTTTTACATTTTACACACTTTTTGCCTTTTTTACGATTTCATAATTCAAATTCTAGTTTATTTTTGTTATGTCATTAATTAATAGTAGGAAAAAATGGGGAAATTTATTTCAATTATGTTCATGATTTTCTTGTTTTTATATATATTTTCTGGTTGAATATTCAGAAAGTACATTGATAAATAATGCGATAGTTCCTTTGTCGCATTTTGGTAGCTGTTGAGCAACACTCCGAAAATGGGGACCAAAATGTGATTTTTTTTTTTTAATTTTGCGCCATTAATTTCTGTTTTGTCAAATAAATAATGAAGTTGGCATATTTGAATCAAATCGTCCATGAAATAGGTCGATTATGAAGTTTGTTGTCGTTGTATGCCAACCCATAAAAATGAAATAAAACGTTAGTAACTAACGTTGCATCTCATTACTAATTATGACCCGAAAATTATGAACAAATGAAATATCTAAATATAAAGGGGTTTTTCAGTGGTGGCTGATTTTGAATTAATAATCAGACATCTTGTCAATGAAGAATAGGCCAAAAATTCATTTACAAAAAGAATTGCTTATAAAATGATGATTTTTCATGAATCAGATACTTGGTTTATCAGATTTTCTGAAAGTTTTTGTTATTTTTTTAACAATTATAATTTTTGAATTGGTTTTCGCAATCATATTTTCAATAAATCTACTAAAATTTTCCAAAATTCTTCTAGAATTAGAAATAAGATAAGAGATCCTTTCATATTTGAAATTATAAAGCTAATTTTTTCATTTTTGAGTCATTTCGATTTTTTTTTATATAAAATCCTCAACATATTTTAAAGTTCTCCAACAAATTTTTTGGTTCTCTAATACAAATCTTAATTTCTTCTACAAATTATTTAATTTTTAAACAAATTTTTCGGATTCTTTCACAATTAATTGCAGAAAGAATTTGTTAGGCTAATAATTTTCTTGTAAATAATTAAGAAAATGGTTTTCTTAACCCAATTGAAAATTATATCCATTCATGGATTATCTTTTGGATAGAAAGTATATTCTAAAGTTACTTATCTTTTTTTCCAAACGAAATTTTAAATATGATAAGAGCAGATTTTTTTAGATTTATCTCTTTTTAAATAAACGTTAAAATATTTCATTTGCAAAATTTGGAAGGTGCCAAATTTACGCGGAGTATTCATATTGATAAATTTATTTACAGATGATTAGAGTTAAGAGTTTGTGTAAAATATTAATTCTAAAATAATTCGCAAAAAAATGAAGACTCAAATTCATATTGGCGGCCAAAATTTTGTATATTAAAAAAAGCACGTAGTTTAAAAAAATGAACTTTAAAATAGAGCAAATAAGTAAGGCAGTAACAATTTTCCTTCTTATCCCCTCTGCTCTGCTAACATTTGAAATGACATTCAAATGGTGGATGACGGATAACATAATCTTGTAGCCATCCAGATTATTACTTCAAAAAAGTTACTTATTAAAAATCCAATTTTCGTCGTGAGTTCGAGACTCGCCGGGATTGGATTTTTTATCTTTAATTTAATTCGAAAATTTGTATTTAAATCTCAGAAGTAGTAGTAGAAGTGAGGTGGAACAATGGTAAATTGTATGCGATAGAAAGAGGGTGAATAAGAGACAATTTGAAATTGCTACTTTTATTAAAAAAATTTCTATAAATTTTCCTAATTTTCGCCTCGCAACAAGTGGAAGTGAGATGTAACGATGGTGGATTGTATATATTAGAAAGAGATTGAATAAAAAAAAAATTTTAAATTTCTAAGGTTGTCATTTCATACAATTTTTTGATTATAATGAGTGGAATGAAGATGAAACGATTGGCGGTTTGATTAGTTGAAAAGAGATATAACAATTAAAAATTGGAGATTTCGATATTTTGTTAATAATTTTTAAGTCACAATTAGTAGAAATGAGATGCAAAGTTAGTTACTACAAAGGAACTACCCCCATTATTTTTCGATGTGCTTTCCAAATCTTCAATAAGAATTCAAAAATACCTGAAGATAACAGAGTCTACATACGTAAATTTAGATTTCATATACGAACTTTTCAAGCCCGTGAAAATGTGTGGAGAATAAATTTATTTGAAGCAAATTGTGTCAATTTTTTTGCGATAAAAATTCGACTGTTGAAAAAAGTCTTTTTTTCAAGGAAATTAATGAATAGAGAAGTCAAATGATAAATTTAGGAAGATGCTTAGAATTTTGCCATTCCTGGAAGGGAAGTGGTGAGTAAGCATTTTTGCATATATGCTTCCTTTAGATGGGAAAATAAATTATCAACCAAAATTGCAATAATTGAATAAGGTTCACGGAATTTGTATAAAAAAGAAATCAGTGATAATGTTTATAAATTCTTTCAGTAAATCTTTGTTTCGTGTATAGGAAGTGATTATTGGGTGTACATATGACTTTTATGACCGCATATTTGCCCTTGCGAATATAAAAAAAATGTGCGCATATTTCCTGAACTTTAAACCACTTCTACTAGGATTCCAATTGGACTTCCAATTACAACCAGGCAGCGCTGATTACATCAAAACCGCACTTGTGATTAATTAAAATAATATTACACATGCAACACATGTCCAGACTTTTTTTTACAACAATTGTTCCCATTTTTTTTTCTATTTTTTCACCTCAATAAAAATAATTAAGTCGGATGGTTAAAAATGTACCCTCAAATTTTGGCTCTTTTCCAAAATTTAATGACTCGACAAAATAAAAAGGAAACAACAGGAAATAATTAAAAGGAGCGCGAATGATTGGAGGAGAGGAGGAAGTGAATATATGAAGATATTGCGAATATATGACTTATAAATAGTAACAAGTTATGTCATGCGCTTTGGAGGAGGGTGTGCGCGAAATAAATTCTAAACACTTACGCAATACTTTTGCGTCCTTGTAAAATTTACAAGTTTCCTGCGAGCACTTAAGTTTACATATTTGTAACTAACTAACTAAAATCACTTGGAACAAGTGGACCGACGCGGTAAATACAACGAAGGGTTGAGCAGGAGACTTAACCCTTTAGTGGTGCGCACCCTTTGAGTAACTATATTCGACTCGACCCCGGTGCGACCCCAGCTCGCGCAGCTATTGCTCAGTTTCCACCACCACTAACATCAAAGACCTTGAATGTTGTGGATGTACAGATGCCCCTTACAAATATCAAACATATCAACAGCCATACAAACTGTTCATTCCTATATTGGACGGTTGGATTCGTTTTCTCACAACGAGGGCTCGTACAGTTGAACAGTCTGTTTGTTCTGGGTGTGTTCCGTCCCAATTTCGGGAGAGCTACGTCAGGCCGATTGGGCAGAACGGGGATACACGTGTACTCACCGTGGGGTGGTTGACCCCCCTTAAAAAGAGGACGACTTTTTGATTTCTCGTGATACTAAAATAATAAAAATAAAAAAAAAGGACGGGAATGTAACCCGTATGTTTCAACAGAAGTATCATAGGGGTTGCTATTTATTTATTCCCCTAAATTCAATTAATGAAATCTTGAAGCGTGAATTTTCCAAGGCGGTCTCTCTTGTTTCTTATTGGATTTTTTTTTTCGTTCACCTGTTTGAGTTTTATACCTGAACCTGTTGCGGGACGTAAAAAAATAGGGGAGGAACGAACCCCCCTTTGTCTTAAATCTTACATGACGGACTTGTTTTGACTTTATGTAGACATAAATTTTATGTTTTAAAACCCTTGAACTGAAAACAATTCTTTAAATTTATTTTATTACTAGAAAGCGTGAGTAGGCCTTGCACGGGTTGAACAATTAAAGACTTATTAAGAAGGAAAAGTTTCAAATTGCATTTAAGAATATTTTATTTCATATTTTTTCTTAACAAAATAAATAAATAAAGAGTAGAACTATATTCAACTGTTAAATAGTTTCCTTATAGTTTCAGATATTTCAGTTCTATGGTTACAAATTTATCCCTTTCAAATTTTTTTAATAAAAAATAAATGAATGTTAAAAAATTTTTTTTTTGTCAAATTCGTCAGTAAAATAGCTTAAAGTCGGCACTAAAATGCGATTTTACTGCTGATTATCTATATAGATCGTTGCATAGTTTAAATTAGAAAATGCATCGAAGAGTTGTTTAAATTAATAATTTAGCAATTTCAGAAAAAATATATACCTCTGCACTAAAATGATTTTCTATTATCGCCTCGGAGGATAAATTCTATACTCACAATAAAAAACATCATGTTGGTGCCTAGGTATGAAAAAACTGCCTTATTGGCCTTTTTCAAATCACCTGAGGGCGTCGCGTATTCCCACGATTACACTAGTTCTCGTTAATCCAATAGATGTCGCACCCTCCTTGTAGGGCCTAAAGTCCCTACATATACTAAAGTACCGCCGTTAAGGAAGCCCATGTAAATCATATTTCTGAATCAAAATGGCGGATTTTCGAGCTAATTCTAAGTTTTTATTTGCCGGAAAACGCGAAAATCTGTTTGTCGGGAAAGTTAAGGTGACAGTCATATAAAAAATAATTTTTATAATAAAATTTACGCAATTTGAATGATTTTCCTCTGCAGTTAAAGTTTCCAAATAATTAAAAAAAAAATGCGAAAAACTTGAAATTAGCTTGAAAAATGTTCGAAATTCTGGTACTTTTTGTTTTTTTCTGCAGTGTTTATTTTTTAGTCCTGGTTTTCATAATTAATGAAAATGCGCACAATTTTAGATTAATATCGAATTTTCATAAAAAGGTATTAAATAAGAGTAATAAATTATTTTTCCAAGATTTTTTTATATCTTTCATTAAGACCGGAAGTAATTCGCTTAATTATGATCCGGAAAAATATAAATCTTTACTTGAAATGATTTTCTGAAAGATAATATTAAGCAAATGTGTAAATTAATATAACCGGAGAAAAATTAAATAGCAAGGAATATTTGTAATAAAAGAAATGTAAATTTTTGCCAAGGAAATATTTTTAGATATTATGAATATAACAATTATATTTATTAATTTATTATTACTATTTTACCCTGCATAATTTGCATCTTTTAACAAGGCCATTGATTCATTTTTGCATTAGTTAATGATATTTTTCAACAAATAGTTGTTGATTACATTACAAATTACAAACAATTTTCAATCAGGGACCATGAAATTATGATTCGGGTCTTTGTCTTCATAAGTTCATCAAGGATGATTTGAAATATCAACAATCATCGTATTTTATAAACAAAATTCTTTGGAATTCATAAATAAGTACGCAAAGAAACAAAAACAAGTAATTAGACTTAATTTAAGATATTTTAACGATTTTGATTATTTGTGGCATTTCACCATGTAAGAGTTGTGATGATGTTTATTTTTATTGAATGATTTATTATTACTTTTAAAGAAAATAATTTTAAATATTTTTTCCTAATCAATTTTAAATAAAAAACGAAAATCAAATAATGCCCTAAGAATTTAAAATTCTAATAACAAAAAG